>MVJL01001267.1:0-28667 GCA_002156465.1 Macrocentrus cingulum | reverse complement strand
AAAAAAAAAAAAAATACTGAATTTTCGCTCAATAAATAATGTAATTAAAATTTTTTTGAAAATCTGTTAGGAATTTAAAATAAGTGATTAAAAAATTTTGAACTATTAAACAAAATGTTATAGTATTTTAGAATTTTTTGTTTTCGTTCTAAGGAATGAAAAAAATATTTATCCAAATATTGCGTATAATTACGTAAAAATTTATTGCCTGTGAGTTTTATTAATTTTCATAAAATAATACATATTAAAGCAGCAACGAAGTAATATTAAAGAGAGTACTCTATACAATATTCATTGAATTGTCCATTATGGAAAAAAAGGTAGATAACATAAATGATGACAGCTTCGTGATGATGTAAAAACCTTTATATACGTCAATTTTATTATTCTACCTCTATTTACCCTAAATATTCGAGGTCAATTGAGCATGGCTGATAAATAAATCACATGGCACATGAGTCTCAAGGCGCATAACTCAAGTATTAACATGAAAATTGTCTTTATTCTTAGCAATTAAACAGCCAACTTTGACAGAAACTTTTACCTTTTTTTATCAACGTAAATGTCCATGTAATTCTTCATTTAATGGACACAAGCTGGAATATTTAATGACATGCATACGTCACACTAAGTTTAATCATGTAGGCGATTGATTAAAGCAGTGGAAAATTCTTGGTTTTCGCTCTGTGAATAGAGTTAGATTTCTTCACGCTTTTTTGGAAATATATATCCTGCTTGAATGAGGACTACTATGAGAGATGAGATAAATTTTGTGGTTGCGATTAAAATGAATTATTCAACGAATGTAGTTGGGAAGCCCATACCTCGCATAAACCCACCGTGTAATTTCCGGAGTTCGATTTCAGACTCACTCACTCACTACGTATACGCTATCCCTCGCCTTCAGCTCTATGTCCGCGCGATGAAAGCCACCGCGATCAGTAAGTCTTTTTTTTTTATAGATTACACTAGCAAATGCACACTTCGCTAGGCGAATAAATTATTTCATAAAGTTTTTTTTTGTATCATAGATAAAAACGACGTCAGAGTGTTGCTGAATTTTTTTCTTCGTGCGTTGAAAATGCTGCAGATTCCATGTAATTATCATGAATGTCTGAAAGGCCTACTTCGGAGATAGATTTGTGACTTTCTTTTGTATATATAGATTAGTATATACCTCTTTGCCGCGACCGTATTGATTTTTTTCAGCCAAATATCATCCGAGATGTGGCCTCTGGCAATGGCCGTTCGATTATTCATACGGTCGCTGAGAGTCGTCTTAATTTAGATTATTATATTTATTGCTCTTTCTCTCTCTCTCTCTCTCTCTCTCTCTCTCTCTTTCTCTCGAAGGAGATACCATTTTCTATTATTGGATTTGAATTTTTTATTTAATTAAAATTGACAGATTTTTTTATTAGACTTGATCAATCGCTATTCATTGATAATTTTTTTTCTATTTTTCAAATCAAATTAAATAAATTTTTTGAAATAGAAATAAACATTAAAAAAAATTTTTTTTAATCCTTCGACAGTGTCATTAAACTCGATCAACTTTTACATTCATAAGAAAAAAAAAGAGTTTATTTTTTGAATTTAACGTCAAAATCAAAAATTTTCGTCGAAGGGAATATTTTGAAGAATTTTCTGATAGTATTTTTAAACTATATCAATATTTACTCATAAAAAACATTTTTTCTTTACATACGGTTAAATTAAGGTTATATTAATTGTTTCTTTGATAGAAGGTAAGTTTTAGAGCACTATTGATTGAGAAAAATTGGCATAGGTATAGCTGTAAAGTATTTTGGCAGGGGTTTAAATAAGATTAAAAATTTTTTCATCGCTTAGTATTGAATTTTTTTTGTCATGGATAATTGTATGATAATAATTCTTGATGAAAATTTTTATAAATCATATGAATTTGGATTAATATAAGATCTAATGTCACGTGATAGGTAATTAAAGACGATATATGATTGCTGAGAAATTTAGATTCGTCTGCCAAATGCCGGTGGGATAGGTGTGATGTTTTGGTAGGTGATGCCAACTGTTAAGGTCAATAAGATTATATTTTAGTTATTTTTTGATGATGCGGTAATTTGAAATTTTTTTTTTTTTTATTAAATGTTTTTTTTTCGTTATCTATATGAAATTTTTCTGCTTGTCTCTTGTGTGTGAAAAAGGAAGAAAATATATGTATATCACGAGTGAACGCGTGGCTTGGATGGTTTATTGCTTGCACGTGGACTCGCACATCAATCGTCTGTTTTATTCAATTCAACCGCGCGTCGACGAGAGGAAACAAAGTGATGCAGTGCGAGTCTTGTGTGTCTCTCATGTGCATCCTGAAGAGACAGTTTTAGTGACCTCGCCCTCTGTATGTGGTCGTTTCTATTTTTAAAAGACATACGCGCCTATATTCTCTGTGTAGTTTTCACTCTATCTTGTCTCTTGATATTCACTAGTATATGTTGAGATAAAAACACGCGCGTGAGCACGAAATTTGTTCGGCAATTGAAACTTTGTCTGGTAGATAACTTCCGGGTGGTCTATTTCTCTGTCAGGCGCTGTTAGACTATAGTTCTACTCAACTTCTTTGTCTTCGATCGTTTTTATTAGATCTTATAATATAAATTTTAGAAATGTATATGAGCAGTGACAATTTTTTCAATTTTTAAAAATTTTTCCCGGATTCCTAGGGCGTTTCATCGAATGTGGGACTGCGTTACTAGATGGAAAAAAGTTTAGAAATTACCATAGGACTGTTTCACACTAGTGTCAGTTTAGTTGGATATTTTACCGTGAATTTGAGTGATTTTTTGATATCACCGCGGAAAAAATCAGTCTACGGATTAAGCAAGTTGACTATTTACCTTCAGCGTACAAAAATACATATAAATTCATATTTATTGAATTCCCCGTGGGAGAAACCCGGGGCTGATATAGGAGTGTAGAAATTTTTAGATCTTTTTTTTACTCATTTTAATTATTTTGCAATGATTTAGGGCTTTTTATCGAATGACGCCCACCTGTACGGGGTGTCCTACACTTCTATGAGCATAGTAACATAGAGCGTCATAATTAATACATTATTGAAATTCCACTCGGGTGGAACACCCCTAAAAAATAGAAAATTCGTTTAAATCGATATAAAAAAATTCTGCGACCATATTCGACTGTCCACATCGTGTGGATAGGTCCTCCAATCATTTTCAACTATTTATTTACTAAAATTCGTTTAAATCGATATAAAAAAATTCTGCGACCATATTCGACTGTCCACATCGTGTGGATAGGTCCTCCAATCATTTTCAACTATTTATTTACATAATTAAAAAATTATCAAAATTTCACGCGGGTAGAACACCCCTAAAAATAGAAAATTCAATTAAATCGATATAAAAATATTCTGCCTTCGTATTTGACTGTCCATAGCGTGTGGATAGGCGCTTCAATCATTTTCAAGTATTTACTGACATAATTAATAAATAATTAAAATTCCACGCGGGTGGAACACCCCTAACTGACCGAGAATAGAACGAAAATTGAACCTACTTATGCCATTCGATGTATTTTGATTTTCTTGATACGAAAAAGTCAGTAGATTCATCGGATCACATAATTAAAAATTTATTCAATTCTACGGCGGGTAGAACACCCCTAAAAAATAGAAAATCAATTAAAATCGTTATAAAAAATATTTGCCACCGGATTCGTGTTTCTACAGTGTGTAGAAACGCCCTCCAATCGTTTTTAGGTATTTATTCACATAATTAATAAATAATTAAAATTCCACGCGGGTGGAACACCCCTAACTGACCGAGAATAGAACGAAAATTGAACCTACTTATGCCATTCGATGTATTTTGATTTTCTTGATACGAAAAAGTCAGTAGATTCATCGGATCACATAATTAAAAATTTATTCAATTCTACGGCGGGTAGAACACCCCTAAAAAATAGAAAATCAATTAAAATCGTTATAAAAAATATTTGCCACCGGATTCGTGTTTCTACAGTGTGTAGAAACGCCCTCCAATCGTTTTTAGGTATTTATTCACATAATTAATAAATAATTAAAATTCCACGCGGGTGGAACACCCCTAACTGACCGAGAATAGAACGAAAATTGAACCTACTTATGCCATTCGATGTATTTTGATTTTCTTGATACGAAAAAGTCAGTAGATTCATCGGATCACATAATTAAAAATTTATTCAATTCTACGGCGGGTAGAACACCCCTAAAAAATAGAAAATCAATTAAAATCGTTATAAAAAATATTTGCCACCGGATTCGTGTTTCTACAGTGTGTAGAAACGCCCTCCAATCGTTTTTAGGTATTTATTCACATAATTAATAAATAATTAAAATTCCACGCGGGTGGAACACCCCTAACTGACCGAGAATAGAACGAAAATTGAACCTACTTATGCCATTCGATGTATTTTGATTTTCTTGATACGAAAAAGTCAGTAGATTCATCGGATCACATAATTAAAAATTTATTCAATTCTACGGCGGGTAGAACACCCCTAAAAAATAGAAAATCAATTAAAATCGTTATAAAAAATATTTGCCACCGGATTCGTGTTTCTACAGTGTGTAGAAACGCCCTCCAATCGTTTTTAGGTATTTATTCACATAATTAATAAATAATTAAAATTCCACGCGGGTGGAACACCCCTAACTGACCGAGAATAGAACGAAAATTGAACCTACTTATGCCATTCGATGTATTTTGATTTTCTTGATACGAAAAAGTCAGTAGATTCATCGGATCACATAATTAAAAATTTATTCAATTCTACGGCGGGTAGAACACCCCTAAAAAATAGAAAATCAATTAAAATCGTTATAAAAAATATTTGCCACCGGATTCGTGTTTCTACAGTGTGTAGAAACGCCCTCCAATCGTTTTTAGGTATTTATTCACATAATTAATAAATAATTAAAATTCCACGCGGGTGGAACACCCCTAACTGACCGAGAATAGAACGAAAATTGAACCTACTTATGCCATTCGATGCATTTTGATTTTCTTGATACGAAAAAGTCAGTAGATTCATCGGATCACATAGTTAAAAATTTATTCAATTCTACGCCGGGTAGAACACCCCTAAAAAATAGAAAATCAATTGAAATCGTTATAAAAAATATTTACCACCTGATTCGTATTTCTATAGTGTGTAGAAACGCCCTCCAATCGTTTTTAGGTATTTATTCACATAATTAATAAATAATTAAAATTCCACGCGGGTGGAACACCCCTAACTGACCGAGAATAGAACGAAAATTGAACCTACTTATGCCATTCGATGTTAATTAAAATTCCACGCGGGTGGAACACCCCTAACTGACCGAGAATAGAACGAAAATTGAACCTACTTATGCCATTCGATGTATTTTGATGTTCTTGATACGAAAAAGTCAGTAGATTCATCGGATCACATAATTAAAAATTTATTCAATTCTTTGGCGGGTAGAACACCCTAAAAAATAGAAAATCAATTAAAATCGTTATAAAAAATATTTGCCACCGGATTCGTGTTTCTACAGTGTGTAGTATTTATTCACATAATTAATAAATAATTAAAATTCCACGCGGGTGGAACACCCCTAACTGACCGAGAATAGAACGAAAATTGAACCTACTTATGCCATTCGATGCATTTTGATTTTCTTGATACGAAACAGTCAGTAGATTCATCCGATCACATAATTAAAAAATTATTCAATTCTACGACGGGTAGAACACCCCTAAAAAATAGAAAATCAATTGAAATCGTTATAAAAAATATTTACTCATCCGATCACATAATTAAAAAATTATTCAATTCTACGACGGGTAGAACACCCCTAAAAAATAGAAAATCAATTGAAATCGTTATAAAAAATATTTACGACCTGATTCGTGTTTCTATAGTGTGTAAAAACGCCCTCCAATCGTTTTTAGGTATTTATTCACATAATTAATAAATAATTAAAATTCCACGCGGGTGGAACACCCCTAACTGACCGAGAATCGGGTAGAACACCCCTAAAAAATAGAAAATCAATTGAAATCGTTATAAAAAATATTTACCACCGGATTCGTGTTTCTACAGTTTCTACAATTTTACAGTTTCTACAATTTTAATTTTTCTTCATCATCATTTAAAAGTTACAGCTATATTGTGAAACTTTAAAATACACAGCCGCGTACTCTTGAAATATATTCTGGACAAAACTTTATATCGCCTGTTTATTTTCTGTATCATACAAAAAAAGAATGTAATTTTTACCATTAACTGTTTTATTCCCGTCAGCTTGAGAAATTTCCAACAAACAGAAAAAAAAATATTCAAAGACTCTCTCTTGGTTGCCATTTTCTTTTGATATGTCATCTGTGTAAAAAAAAAACTTCACTAAAAGAATTTCCTTCGGCGATTTATTATTTCGCAAGTTCGCAAATGCTCGCTAATATATTCCCCCCGTTTGTTTTGTTATTTTATTTTTTTTATTACCTATACGTTTAATGTAGATATAGTTTTTCTCGTAGCAGCATCAGAGATCTAGAACAACCAATGCGACGACCATTATCGCATCATAAATATAAAGCGTCTGGAACGAAGAAGGCACTTTCGAGCCAACGAGCCGTTCGTCCCTACGGAGAGAATATAAAAAAAAATAAGGAAAAAATTGTCAGGCCACTTTTGCAAGAAAATCGCGCAAGCTGGCACTCAGCCCTCGAGTAAGCTCTTGAATGCTCTCGACCTCTCGTACTCACAGTCTTCATTGCAAGAAGACATTTTCTGTCCATATTCCCTATCACTGTCACACATATATCAATTGACAGACAAAAATAATTAATACAAATTTTTTATATTTAATTTTAATATCGTTATTTTTAGGATATAAAAATTTAACAATTCATCTGTGAGTTGAAAATAGTATATAGCTACTTTCGCATGATTGCGTGTGCTTGTCGAGTGGTCACGGCACTCGCTCTAATAGCCACACACGTGTCCGACCAAAGAAATATGTCGGGCTTGCACGTAATCGCCTTGTGTACCTCATACTTTGTCTCTAAAGTCCTACCTCACCCCCGTTCTCACCGATAAATTCTACCGTTGGACTTGCGCGTCGTATTTGAAAGAAAATCGTTGTTATTAGTGGCTACACTTGGCTACTGGCCAATGCTTGATTGCGAGAATCTAACGGATTTATCACGTTGACCGTGAAATTAGTAGATGAAAAGACGGGTAATTATATATCCAACTAATTTTAACAGATGAAAAAATCTTCAAATTTTCTATTTCATTGAAATTTTTTTCTTCTCAAACTCTGGTTTTTTTTTTAAACTATGCATATCGGATATTTTTGATGATATTTTTAAATATTTTATTAGATTTATTCTAGTGTTTATTTGAATCTGTTAAATATAATTTTAAACAGTTGTGTTTTTAATAGATGATTATTAATTTACAAATGTAGGAGGATCGGAATCTAATTGGCCAGTTCTTGCCGCATCATTTAATTCATGGATAGGTGATGATTTTGGTTTATTCGGAGCATTGTATGACACGTATGCAACGCTTTCGCCAGGTTCAGTGTCAAATGGCCATTTTATTTTTTTTTCTTCGTCAACTCTTTTTTGATTCATTGTTAGATAATCTTTTATTTCATACTCGGAGTCATAAGTTGATGCACCTGTGTTTATTTTTCCATAAGATTCTTCTTCGTCACTATTGCCTGGGTTTGGCATTACGTATCCGTTGATTTCTGCATTTTTACAATTAATGAAATTAATATATCAACATTTATAGTTATGAAAAATAAACAGTGAAGTATGTATACATAAATTTTTGTTATATATACAAATTATTTAATATTTTCAAGATAAAACTAGTGGTTAAAAAATATTTATCACATAATTGATTCGAAAAGTATAAGTTTATTTATATATGTATATTTAAAAAATATTGATTAAATATTATTGGTATTTTTTAATAATTTAAGGACAACATGAAATTTTTGACACATTTAAGGAATAATTTTATTTAAAGCTTATTATAAATTACTTTATAATACAAAAAAAAAATTTAATTTTATTGCAAGTTATTTGAAATTTATATTAATTTTTAATCAATAATTTTAGCTATTTGATAGTATATTTTATTATAAAGTTGAAATTCTTACCGAATATAGCAGAAAAAAATATTAGAGCAATAACAGTGAATGTTGAAGACGACATTTTTTAAAATAATGCTTGTATACTGATGAAAAATTAATTTTTCTAGTCGATTTTATATAGTTAGTGTCCCCTCCTTGTATGCACCCTGACAACAGTCGTGAAAAGACTATCACTTTTGAAAGCATAGCTATAATATTTATCTACGTTTGACCTTCAATGTGGCAACTGTTGTTATGCCGCGAAGAGAAAATGTTTTTTCAAGAAGCTCCATTAGTCTATTTGTAATAAAATACACGTGGATTCTAATTTCGTGACAAAAGTAACCTCAGTTAAGTTGAGTAAAAAAAATTTCACGTTTTATTGTTATAGAACGCTTTATTTTTTAAAATAAACCCGAGGAAATATGAATACATATATGAGAAAATAAAATTTACATCATTCAAGTTGTCATATGCATTTTTCTAGATACACTGTATTTTAAAAAATATTATAATTAATGATTGAAAAAAATTTGTTTGCAATTTTTGATGAATTATTTGAAATATTACTTGCTCAATAGTAGCAAGGTAAATAGAAAAATAATGAAAACTTGAACAAATGCAGTATTTTTCTTTAAAATTCATTTTTTTTTTCTGTTTTAAAGTCATTATTGACAGCACTATAAAATAAAATTATTAAAAAATCTCACTGATATTTATTGAATTATTTTTTTTTATTGATTGATTGAATAAAAAAAAATTGATTTCAATTAATGATTTTGATGGTAAAAAAAATTAATATTTTGATTGAAATAGATTGATACATTTTTTTCAAATTTAAATAGAAAGGATAAAATTATTATATAGAAAAAAGGGTTTAAAAAAATTTTTTTATCAGGCTTTTGCAATTTACACCATATGTATTTACTGCGTGGATTTTAATGTGTCGTCGAGATGTGAGGACTTGGAATTAATATTAGAGACTATTTGCATTGTGTTGCCGTCCAAGACCCACGCTCATTTCCCGCTCTATTATAAGCTAGCCAATGTTTATTTATATAACTGTAGAGTGTAAGAGATTCGCGCGACGACGATGACGAGAGTTGCGGGTCGAGGTGTTGGCCTGTCCCTGGAAGACACTGCGAATTTTACTAATGACGTCAAAAAACGACGACCACACACATCATTTCACAATCCTTTTAATAAATTATTTGCCCACGTGTGTACACAGGATGTTATAACTTTAAAAATAATTATATATCTATTTTTATCCTATATAATATAAGAAAAAAATTTTATTTCCAATGAAATTTTGATTGAGTCAGTGATATTTATTTTATTATTTGCCGTAAAACTTTTCTAGAATAAAAATTTTATGATTTTTCTATCAATTGTATCATTTAAAAAATATTTTTAAAATTCAAAAATAGATTATATGTTAGTTATTAAATTTTTACAGTTTTTTATGTAAAATTAAATTTATTTTTTGATATTATCCAGAGTTTTCGCTTGGAAAATGGCATAACACATGATCTCTTTACGATATGTGATCCTCTATTGCACACTAGAGTGCAGAGAATAAAAAATTAAATTCTACAAGGATATTGAAATTTCAAAGACATTCCAAATTATTCAAGCTTTATATAGCACAAAAAATATCGTTGCACATGTGCACTTTATAAAAATATATATCACATCACTAACACTAAAAAGTCGTACATATATTTTTTTAGATAACTCGATAAATTATCGAAATAATAAAAAAAGTTATTAAACATAAATAATAAAAAATTTAATGCTTTATAAAAAATGTAGAATAAAATTTTGCCATATTTTAATTAATTTTTCTAATATTTTGAAATATATTGATTTTTTTTAAAATAAAATATTTCAAAAACTAAGAAAGATAAAAAAATATTTTTTTAACATTTTTTATAGAAAATTTAATGACCTATTATTTATGTCTGATGATATTTCTTATTATTTTGTTTATTTACCGAGTTATTATAAAAAAAAAAAAAAACTAAAACAAAATTTACAAATTCTTAGATTTTGCAGTAAAATATTTAAAAATGTTTATTATTTCACGCTACAATTTATTTAAAAATATTTTTAGAATTATTCTAAGATTTTTTGAATATTTGGAGGAGAGAGCAACTTGGTTAAAATTTACACTACGTTCTTAGACAGGGACGAGGTCGCATCAATTTGAGACTTGGTCGTGTATTCAAGTCACGATCTGGTGTTCCGACGGTCCGCTACACTGATGTAAGCTGCGAGTCTGCACCAGCCCTTACTCTCTACAGACTCGTAAAAGGTCTAGAGCAACGTACATCTTGTGTGTGCCACGATGCGATTATCCTCTAGAGGCGTTGGTAGACACGTTTCACGTATACATTCGCGGTGTTGCACTCTTTCTTCATTATTTTCACAAATACTGATTGATAACCAAGATCTCATTTTCTTTGCCAAATATACTCTAACACTCGTAAATTCATTTTTTATAACATGAAAAGTACATTTTCGTGTTTTATTGATGCCTAGAGATTGTTCAGCTTAAATATTACTAGTTTAGCTGACTTGGTAATTTCAAGTTATGCACATGTGCAAAGATACTTGACGTAATTTTCATGTTGCCGTTAAAGTTTTACTTGTTTACGTGTAGCTTCTGCAACTAATTTACCTACTGAATATTCAAGCGTCGTTGTAGCCTCATTTTTTTACTTTTTAATGATTTTTTTTTTGTCAGTACTTGCTTTACGACTCGATAATTAATTATTTTTCAAAGAGGTGATTTATAAAATCACTATATTTCCCTATTATTTTTTATGGTTAAAATTGGTTTTATTTTTATTTCATTTAATTTACTATGAAAAATAGATCATTCTCCTCTGCACGTTTGTTGGAATTCTCAAGTCAGTCTCTCGCAAATGTACACAAATAAGTTGACGACTTTAATTAACGTTAATTAGCTGCCTCAAGTTCGCTCTTACATATCCACGGTAGACATCTGATAATATTATATAAGATGGAAAATTTAAATAAAAATGATTTTTCTTTCTTTTTTTCACCTGATGGTGATATTTTACTGAATTATCTCAAGGAAAATTAAAATTTTAAATGTATTACCTCAATTTAATAATACTTATGAGTTTGATTGTAGAAAAAAAAATTTTTTTCTATGGCTAAAAATAAAAATGGGATGAATCTATATACACAGTAGAAAGCGGAGGTGAAATTTTTGCTGAAATTTTTTTTTCCCTGCCAAAGTTTTCATGTGCATTAGAGAGAAGAACTGCTTTGGTTTTTCACTGCTTGCTTTTTTGTGACCCTTTCGCGCAGGTCTATACCATGATATACTCTCTGGCCGTGTGTTGAGTGTGTGTGTGTGTGTTTAGCGGGATATGACGAGGTTGAAAGACTACGAGAACATATTTTATCACTGCCTGCTTCTCTTTATTCCTCTCGTCCCATGTCGTGCCATCAATTTTCACGAACTTACGACCCCGTTTGCCTGACCCGGATCACGTTACGTCGTATACGTCGCCCAGCGCACTGGAAAAGCTCAATTTTATACTCTGTTGATAACAGAGCATCGTGAAATAAATTATTTCAATGACTTTTTTTTTCTTTTTAGTTGTTCAATTTATTCTCTTACGAAATGAGAATTGTTATATGTTTATAGTTTCAATATCGTTGAAATTTTAAATGGCGATTACTTGACTGAAAAAAATTCTTTTTTTTTTTTTTAAGAATCAAATGATTGTGAGTTAAATTTCTTATATAAAACGTGAAAAAAAGTTTTTTTTTGTATTTATCTCAATTTTTAAGAAATTAAGAAAAAAATTTTATTTTTTCAAAATATCTCGAAAATAAAGTGAAATATCAAAAAAATGTATTTTTTATTTTTTGTAGAGAATTAATTTTTCTTTTATTTATTTTTTATAATATTTTTTGTTATTTTGATTATTAACTGAGTTATCGTAATATTACTGATGGAAAAATTAACAAAATCGTTTTTAGTTAGTAAATTGTATATATTAAAAAATTTTTTTTCTCTTTGTTCAGGAAATTAGATTTATGGTTGCATGATTATATGAGAAGTTTCATGATTATTATCATTCTTGTTTGCATATAAGTATATCATAAAAATTTTCTATAAGTATTATTCCGTGCAAAAAATCATTATTTTACTCATTTATACGATGTTTACTGATGAAAATCGTGATAATTTACTCTAATAAAATAGAAACTAACTTTCAACGAATAATATAATTAAAAAAAATAAATATTTCAAAGTTTGCAAACAATTGAATAGAATATTGAAGTATTTCCAGACATGTCTGATGGAGTAGCATATTGATTTTTCTTGTAATAGAACCATGCCATTTATTTATTGATAATTCATAATATATTGTAGGTCGATTGAATGATAAGTTTGTTTTTCACTATCATGCAATACTTAATATTCTTTACATGCCAGCTAGAGAATTGGATTTTAATGTTTTTTTTTTTTTTTTTATAGTATGAAAAGTATACAATAAAAATAAAAGTAAATTGACGGTAGAATTGATCTCTTAAAAACGCATTCCTGTGTGAACACTAAAAAATCTCTGTGAGCTTTTTACCTACGTTGCGCGCATGCTGCTTCTGCTGCTGCTGTCCAATATCCACTTGAGGCTAACATTATAAATCCAACCGTAAACCTCGGCCACGATCAATCCCCATTTTTTACGACTCCACCATCTAGCAGAAGGGATAAAAAGTCGAGAAACTCGAAGACACGATGTAAAAATCGTTGCATTCTTAAATCTACTCGCGGTTTATTAATTAATAACATTATGATGCGAATTTTTGAGTGGTTGATTAGAATATTGGATTAAAGTTTGTCTAGAATAATATAAACAATGGAATTGTTTATTGGAATGGAAAACGTTGATGGAAAAAAACGCAGTTGAGGAAGGCAAAGAATTCTCGTTAGTACAGCAGCTAAATTCTGAGAAATAAGTCAAGGTCCTTTTCCTTGCTATCTAAGGCTTGACCTAGATACTCTTCCTGTTATCCTCATCTTCCAGTTGTTGTGTTTGCGGATTTAGTTGAAAGATCTGAGAGTATATACTGATAAATTTTTTTTTATTCTCGAGTTTTCCTCGAAAAAGTATAAAATTCACTAATAGAAAAATACAACAGATATATTTTTTCAATTTAAACACTAATCCTATATTATTTTTATAAAATATTTTTTAAGACTTAAAATTTCTTGAATATTAAATTATTTTTTATATTTCTTAATTTATAAAATACAAAAAATTTTATTCTACATTTTTTTGAAGGTAATTCTTAATCATTTAAGTTTTATGATTTTTTACGTTATTTTTATTATTTATCAAGTTATCATCAATAAATCATGAAAATATCGTGATATCTGAAGAATTTTTCTTAAAATATTTTTGTTGAAGAACAAAAAAATTTTTTTATCACAATCAAACATCTTAAAATTTATTTTAGATAAGACTTTTTAAATATCTACCTTTTGAGTCATACGATTTATTATAATTTTCCTGGAATAAAAAATTTTTTTTTATTCAATTGCATCAAAGAGGTAAAAAAAAAATTTGAAAAGTTTTTTTTTTTTCATCATTTTTTCCGCCATCAGAGGAAAAATTCTAATGGAATGTGTAGCATGAGGGAGATGAGAAGAGCTCATCAATATATTATATAGAAACGGAGACTTTTGAAGATCAGAGAGAGGGAACGATCCCATTATGAAACTTCACCTTCTAACTTGAATTTCTTTCATCCATATAAATTCTTTCTTTTCGTTTTTTCCCTCCTGATATGTACCATGATTATCCTCTCTCCTGGTGGAAAAAATCGGGCTCTTGTATATAAGTTTACAAGTTTTTAAAGCGAAGGAAAAAAATACAATGCAATTACGTCGTCATTTGACTCTTCTCTTCTAAGCTTTGGTAAATGAGTTTTTTTTTTTTTTTTTCATTCATCACCTCAAAAGTTTTTCGTACACCGCAAACAATTCACAAAAGTTCAACGCTCGTTGTTGTTTCATTCGACCTGCAGCTCTGACCTACTCGCTTTTCCTTTTTCACTCTAATGTGTCCTCCCACTTTATGGCTGCAGCCCGCATGCGCCATTTTATATCGTTTTAAAACCACTCTTACAACTATATAACAATTTATTCAATGTTTTTCTACTAATAGTTTTCTTTAATTTTTTTCCTTTCTTTCTTTTATTTATAAATTCTAAACTCGTTTAATCGTCTGCCCTCTCTGACGGCGAGAATTTATTTGATGATAATAAATGTGACACAAGTTTGTTTTTTCAACGCATATACACTCTGTGCAATACATTTAACGATTCATCGAACTGTGAGAATAAAATAATGAGGAATAGCTGAGAGAAAAGTCTTCTTCATTTCCACTCGTATTTTTTTATCGTTTTATTTTTTTACGGGTAGAATTTATTTATCTTAAATTCTCTCAACTCTCAATGTGATTTTTGTTTGAAATTAGTTTTTAATGTAAACTGCGAAATAAGATTAAATTCTTCAACTTTTTTTTTTTTTGTTTTTAACGAAGATTCTTCATCAAATTGTTTCTTTATCACTTTATATGAAATATTTTAGGCACTTTGTGATATTTAAATACTTTGAAATAATAAAAATAATTATAGATAATTTTAGATTTGCTGCATTTTTCTTTCAGACATGATTAAAAAATTTTTTTTTGAAATATATCTCATTTTATGTAGTTAATTTAATGGTTATTAAATTTTAATTTGAAATATATTATGTTGAAATTTAAGTAGGGAAATGGTTGAATTTCAGGTGAGAATTTCAATATTGCCATTCTGGGCGAAGCTTGATACTTTGTGTGTCTGATTGGTCCAGAGAGGTCTAAACATCGTGTACAATGTTAGTAAAGGCGTTCAGTACCTAGTAGTAGCTCCTGGTATTGATCTGTCGGACGCGCACGCATCGTGTCGGTAGTGCGGGTCAGGTTATATCTTATATTAAACGGAAAAACAGGCCCGAAAATAAAATGATTTTTTTTTTTTTTATATCAATGGTGAAATAAAAAAAATATGTTGCGAGGATTTTCGGATAATATTTGGTATTGTTTTGCATTTGAAAATATATACTCGAGGGGAATTTGACAATTTCAGTATCTGTTCTCTGTCAACTTATCCAAGATATATCCTATAGGTATTGTGTGAAATCTCAGAGCCATCCTCGATCCTCTCCAACGACTTTGGCTCACGCCCAAGCTCAGGCTCAGCCACGTATACACCTTCTGGCGCGTATAGAGGCTTGTGGTTTCGTGTCAAGGAACGATTAGGCCACGTTAGATTCGTGAGCCTGCCATTTAGATACGCCCAGTGCTTCCGGTTCTGCTGGTGTGCTTCTCTACACCCGGAAGGAATTGTTTTGTCGTTGGTTACTAACTGGACCGATCGTTTAACTGACAAGTTATTAGATTTTTCAAGTTACCATTTAATTATCTAAATGTTTCTAGGCTATTAATTCGTATTATTGATGACAAATGGGTGGATGATGTATTTTTTTTGTAAATGTTTTGATAACTCGATAAATACGTGAAATAACGAAAAATTTTGTTTGAATTAAATTATAGGAAATTTTGTTTTCTACAAAAAATGTTGGATACATTTTTGTTGTATTTTGCTTTATTTCTGAGATATTTTGAAAAATAAGCGAAAAAAATGTATCTGATATCAAATATGGTGTTTATAATTTTTTTTGATATTTGAAAAATTGATTTAAAGTGTATAATAATATTTAATAATATCTAAGCAATAAGTTTTACGATGTTTTATAGAGGAAAAAAAATTTTTTTTTTTTTTTTGTCAAATTTTCAAAAGGGCATGCATACGCCTTGGAGATTTCGTGAGTTTTTAGTTTTTTACCGATAACTCGGTAATTAAGCGAGATAACGAAAAATATTATTCAACATAAAAGATAGAACATTTGATTTTCTTTGAAAAACGTTGAATAAGTTTTTTTGATATTTTTATTTATTTTTGAGATATTTTGAAAAATTCAAAATTTCAAAAAACACTAATATCCCAAAAACTAAAAATGATACAAAAAAGTTTATATAAAGTTTTTTGTAGGAAATTGAACTCTCAAAAAATTAAGTTGAATAACATTTTTCATAATTTTAATTATTTATCAAGTTATCGCTAAAAAACTGAAAAAATTCGAAAAATAGCGAGATTTTTCTGAATTTTTGGTAAAAAAAAAATGAAAAATTTTTTTTTCGCAAGTAAACGTGCTAAAACTCACTCTAAATATGTTTGTAAAAATTTTTTGTTTTAAAAAATAATTATGTCATAAAATTCACAAAAAAAAAATTTTTTTAATGTCTGACTACATACAGAATTTTCTACTGATTCACAATTTATTTCTTTTCTCTCTTACATAACGATAAAAGTCCCGACTTTGACATATTATTTATCTTTCGTTTGTGATATAAGAGATATATTTTTTTTACATAGAAAAAAATATAGAGGATAAGTGGGCTAATTTGTTTTTCGTTTGTTTCAGGTGGTGTTGGTGTTTATCCTCAGTATAGCATCGCTTATAATATACTTCATCGATGCCTCCAAGTAAGCTGTGTTTATGGAAATTGAAATTCTGAATTTTTCCAGGCCAAGTAAAAAAAAAATAACTACTGAAATATGTTGAGAAGGTTTTTTTTTTTTTTTTTTTAATTTAACGAAAACAAATTACCTCATTTGGCACTGGTCTCTTTTGTGTCACAGCGATTATCAAGGCGGCTGGGGTGAGAAAAATTTATGAAATAGCAATATCGTTGGAAATTTGATGGTCGAGAGCACGGCGATTACTCAGGCAACGGGCCAAAGTCGATATCCGTCCCGGACATCCGTCGGTTTCTCGTTTCTTTTTTTTCTCTCATCCTTTTTTTTTACTCTCCACTCTCTTTTAATATTCGCATTAATAAAACCAAAAATATACTGAAGATCAATTTTTTTTGATTTCACTCGCTTTCGTTATGTTGTAGCGAAGAGGTCGAACGCTGCCAGAAGTGGAGCAACAACATTACTCAGCAGATAGACTTAGCTTTCAATATATTTTTTATGGTCTACTTTTTTATACGCGTAAGTATTCAAAAATTATATTTTTTCAGAATATTTTATTATAAAAAAAAAAAATTGTATGTATACAATATTTTTACTAATATTTCTTATTTATTGAAATAAAAATATATATAAGTTTTTAACTTTTTGATTTTAAGCAAAAAAAAAAAAAAAAAACAGTGAGAAAAAAAATTTCAACAACTTGAACAAGTCGTCAAGCGATATTTGCACGATGAAAATCCTTTTGACCCACGATTTACCATCATAAACGACCCTTAAAATCCGTACTAACTAAAACGATTGGATTGCAGTTTATCGCCGCCAGTGACAAGCTGTGGTTCATGCTGGAGATGTACTCG
Source organism: Macrocentrus cingulum (assembly GCA_002156465.1). Classification (NCBI taxonomy): domain Eukaryota; kingdom Metazoa; phylum Arthropoda; class Insecta; order Hymenoptera; family Braconidae; genus Macrocentrus; species Macrocentrus cingulum. The sequence goes on along the minus strand of MVJL01001267.1, from coordinate 11,015 downwards.
TTTGTGGACTACTTTACGATACCACCGTCTTTCGTGTCGATCTATCTGGATCGCACGTGGATTGGACTGAGGTTTCTCAGAGCCTTGCGACTGATGACGGTCCCCGACATCCTCCAGTACCTCAACATTCTAAAGACATCGAGTTCCATTCGTCTCGCCCAACTCGTCTCAATATTCATCTCAGTCTGGCTCACTGCTGCTGGCATCATTCATTTGGTAAATTTTACTATTGAATTATTTTTTCTTTTTAATTATATATAGATCAAGAAATAATTGCCAATTAATTATACTTTATTTTTAATTACTTTTAACAGAAATATCCAACTGAATAATATACACGTTAAGTTATTAGGAGAGTGAAAAATGTTTTTTAAAATGATGCCAAGGGGTTGGAAATTTTTTTAGGGGCTCTTCAGACTCTAATGCAATTATAAAAAAAATTTCACCGCTAAGCAAAACATATAATACGATATATTACATAAATATTTCCCATGAAATTCGGGTTTAGAGGGTGGATTATGGTCTACCAGTGATGCTAGGGGATTGCTGATTTTTTCGAGGGTTTTTCACACTCTAAACTAACTAGAAAAAAATTTCATCGCGGGAGAATACGTTTAACACTATTATTTAATGAATATTTCTAATAAATTTGAGGTTTGAGGGTGAACGCTGGTCTTTAAAATGACGTCAGGGGCTTGCAAATTTTTTTAGTGGCTCTTTGGACTGTACTGTAAGTTTAAACTAAATTTTATCGTAAATCAGTTGACTTAACAAATATACAGCATAATTTATTTTCGTTAAATCTCAAGATTTTCGATTTAGATTTTTAAAAATCTACGAAAATCGCTAATCTTCAACGTTGAACTTGGTTGGATATTTTTTTCAACAGATTAATATGTCATAATAGCAGATAATAATCTAAATTTTTTTAAATATAATTAAGGTCAATGATTATTATAGTTGACGCAATTTTTGTTTTTCATTTTTTAACAGCTTGAAAACTCAGGGGATCCTTTCGAGTTTATGAATCCACAGCCACTTTCATATTGGACGTGCGTTTATTTCCTGATCGTAACAATGTCAACAGTTGGATATGGCGATGTATACTGCAATACTATACTTGGCCGAACATTCTTAGTATTTTTTCTACTCGTCGGTTTGGTAAGATTCTCACAAATTTAATTTCCTATACATCACATATATATATATATGACATTTAGCAGAGATGATGCCGTGTATACATCAATTTGTTATATCTCTATCTATATATACATATATCTAATATTTTCTTTCTATCTCTCTCTCTGTCTTCCTCTTATACTTTTATTTTCTATTTCTTTTCTGTCTATCTGTCGGCGCCATGTGCCCTTGGCTGATGGAAAAATTTCAGCTCATTTCACATCACTCTCTGCGCTCCTTCTATTTCTCTATATGTCTAATGTTAATTAAATTCCTTCAAGGTTTGTTTTTTTGCAATGATCGCAATATTTGTTTGTTTTGTGTAAACGCGCGCAGGAGTGAGTTTTCTGCTGGAATTTTTTTCTCAAGGAGCCTCTCGTGAGCTTGCGGAACGAACGATCCCTTAAATATATATTTTTTTTTCTCTAATGTTGTGGATTTCTTGTTTTTCGTAGAGCTCTTCTTCTACCTCGGTTAGATGTTTATATTCATTTTGTGTATCTCGCATTGTCTTAAAGTACAACTCTCGCGTGATGTGCAGTTACCATCAGCTACCATCAAGAAAACTAAATAATATTTTTGGCTTTTTGAAATTCTACACGACTCGCGGTCGTTCGTTTTACATGCTCTGCTCTGTAAACGCGTATATATATATTAAAGTTGTACTTGTCTGTTTACACGAGGAAGATTAATTGACCTGGAGTAATTGATGGTAAAATTAACAAATTATGTATGCTAAGTTTCTTCGTTTTTCATGAACTGACAAGTACAATGGTCATTAATATTAGGAAATAACGGTAATAGTTCACTGAATATGTCCTTTGGATATCTTTGTTTTAAAAAATTTTTTTTTTTTTTTTTTTTTCAATATTTGACTTGAGAAATTTATGCTTCATGAGGATGGTAATCAATAATTTTTCGTATTTTGAACTTTTTTTTTTTTGGTGATAACTCGATAAATAATGAAGATAATGAAAAATGTTATTCAAATAAAATGATAGGGAATGAAATTCCCTGCAAAAAATGTTTAAAACAATTTTTTGTATTTCTTTTAGTTTTTTTTAGAAAATTTTTTTTTTGTAGAGTATTTAATTTATTATTATTTAGTTTTTTAAATATTTTTTGTTTTCTCGCGTATTTATTGAGTTATTACGACATTATCAAAATTAAAAATACATGATACTTTATTTGAGTGTTTTTGATCATGACTATTCGTGTTTTTGGTCTTTTTCAGATGATAAATAATAAAAAACATTGTTTTCTAGTAATAAAAAACGGAAAATATGATTTTCTTCAAATTTTAAATATTAAAAATTTATCAAGGATTTTTTTTTTCAACAGATTAATATTGTTAAATTAATATTAAAATAATCCACAGGACATTTTCTCGAACAATGAGACAATTGAATGCTTTGTTTGAATGGTGATGCATGGTGTATATGCACGAAATTATCAAAATAAAAAATAACATATTTGCCACAGAGGTGTGTAATTTACTCAAAAGCTACAAATTAATCTAAAAACCAATTATTTATCGTTACCAAAAAAAAATATATATATTTCCAAACTAGTATCACCGTTCAAACGAAGGGAAATATTCCGCAATTTTTATCAAAAAAAAACATTTTTTTTTCAACATGCAAATACTAATTTATATCAAATTTAAATAATAAATATCAAAGTAAATATGAATATTGATAAAGATTGCGGGATGGATGGCGGTAGTGCCGCAAAAAAATATATATATAATACAAAGACTTAATTCGTTTCGTTTGCATATGAGAGAACCGCACGACGCAATACCGTCCAAAAATGAGGGAAGTTGCTCGTCAAGGGGTTTACACCGCTGTATATCTTATATTAGAGCAAAAAAATTAGTTTATTATTGTCAATAGCATCAACACAAATCAGCTCACGTGTTCCGCCCGATTGTTTAACGAAAATGTCCACTCCTGATCACTCTCTTACTTATGGACCAACCGGTTAACCGAACATGACCTGCACCTCGACGAGAGCAAGGCAGCACGGTGGACAATCAATATATATATATTTATAATAAACGTTTTACAATCACACAGTCACTTTACGGATGATAAATCAGTATAACAATAGACGGAACGATGACCAGTTTCCAAATCCAACGGATTGGGTCTTGTGTTTAATCAATTTCAAGTCCAATATGCTAACGAAACCAACAGGCTTTTAGGGGAGATAAAGGCTAGCTTCAACCTTAGTCTCTGTACTATACTACTAACGTCTCTCTCATTGATATATTCCCTCTAGAGTCACTATCCCATGATAACATCGTGAAATTTAACATTTAACCTCTCCGAGGTTGATTATAGCCTTTAAATTCTGCTATCTGGAAAATCACTTTGAGTGTTATCAGTGTCACTATGGCTACCTAATGTATATATATATGCTTCTACTTTTTGACGTGTGGCCGCCGTCGGGACTCGTGCCAGTTGTTTTATAACACCTCAGACAACACTCGAAGTTTTTTAAGCGAATTTAATCAGTTTTTTTTTTTTTTACATTTATCAAATGTGTCTTCTTGATTTGAGATGTAAATCATTTTTTATTGATACGAAAAATGTATTTTTAAAAGATTTTTTTCACCACAGTTAAAATCCCGGCCATATATTTGATTGACAGGGAATTTTATTGAGTTTGAAAATAATTTTATTTCAAGTCAATTTTTCGGATTTTGACATTAGAGTTTAAAAATAGATTTTTTAAATATTTTTTAAGTGTTATAAAATTATTTATTTATTTATTTTTGTTGATTTGATAGATTGGAATAATAGAAAAAAATTTTTAACGGTTTAGTTTGTGATTATTGGGGGTAATTATTGATGAAAAAGAATTTTTTTTCTCATTTAAGGAGACACTGAGTGGATTGATGATGATAGGAAAAATGAAATTGGAACGTTAGATGGTTAATATGCGTGATTGATGATACGTGGAGTGGTTAGAATGTGTGTTGTCGAGGTGGAGGGATGATTTTCGGCGAGAAAGAGATATGTCAACGTGGAATGTCGTCGAGTCCCGACAACGACTCGTGTTGTGTTCGACAAGCCTGCCTTCACTACTACTGCCATTGCATCTCGCGCGCAAATATGTCAGTGTAAATTTCACCCCGCGCAATTTTCTTAAACTTAAAGATCTCTATAAGATATTTAATCAGTAATTTATTAGAATTTATACTATTAATTGTTTTTTTTCATGTACTAAAATAACTCGGTTTTTTTCTGTATATTTTTTTTTTCTTCCATTTTCTGTCTTTTTTCTGTTTCTCTTACTTTCTCATATTTTCTCTTTATACATATACATTTATCTTGCCTCTCTACACGGCTTCAAACTCCGTATGAGACTCTTATTGCGGCCGTTCGTCGGCGTAAAGTGGTTCTGATGTACATAAAGTTGGATAAAATTTATTTATTTATTTTTGTTAAGCATATCTAGAATGAGTTTAAGGACGTTTCAATGAGATTTAGAATATTTTTTTGTTTTGTTTTTTGTCCATTTTTTTCTCGGGTAAACTTTTTGAAAATCTTGTTTTTATGATTTTTTGCTTAGTTCTTTGATGATAACTCGATAATTTCACGAAATAACAAAAAATATTATTAGACGTAACTAATAAAAAATTAAATTTTCTAGAAAAATTGTTTAACAATTTTTTTTGTATGTCTATTTAGTTTTTGAAAAATTTTAATTTTTTTAAAATAAATATTTTTCAAAATATCTTGAAAACTAGTGAAAATATTGAATAATTTTACCGAAAAATTAATACAACAATAATGACAACAAAATTTTATATTTTTTTGGCATTTATCGCACGATTTAATTTAATTTTTCTTTTTTTTATTTTCATTATATTAAATAATTAATTTACTGTCAGAGAGAAAAATACAATTTTTTCTCTATAATTTCACTTTAAAAATAAATTATATCCAGCTCTTATTCACAATAGTATATATGTAGGAGTGAGTAGTTGTCATTCTGAAACTAGCAGGAAACTCGATTTGCCGCGCGCTGAGACAAGCCAACGACAGAACCTGCTTAAATGAGAGAGCTCACGTGCGAAAGGGGAATTTCACCGAGCCTCGAGGTACCTTAATAGTCAATATACACAGTGCTCGAAGCTCGGGGTAATTGTACATGGCAAAAAAAAAATTTCACGATTAAATTTCCAGGAATAAATTCACTCTGCCAATTATATTTCTCTTTTACCTGGAAATTATATTCTAAAAATATATTTCTACAAACAATCTAAGCCTATTAACCCCCTCTCGTGATTGTTTGAGCTTGAGCACTCGTCTCTGTGTATGTCTCTGTTCGCATATGCTCAAAAACGCTGCTGAAAATGTGATTAAAAAATTTTTTTTTATCAAAAAAACTGTATATCTGGCCAGCTTGATATATTATATATTTTTTATGTCTCTCGAACACCTATCACCGCTGCGTCTTGCCATTTTTTCAGCGACAAAATGACAAAAAACATGACAATGGGAATTTTTTTGTTGTTGAATATTTTCGCGTCCTTCGCCCAATCTCTCTCTTTCTCTCTCTGTATCTTCGCTTATGGCGAGCCCTTATATTCATGCCTTCAGATTATTCTTCAGCTTGTGAACAAAGCAAAAAAACCTGACAATCAAGCCATCACTAGATTCTCCTCTCTCTTACTCTCTTTCTGTCTCTACTAAATGTAGATGTGTTTTGTAGAGTCGTCGCTGCTTCTTCACTCGAGAGTAGTGACTAGATCGTAAAAACTTGAGTGTTAAAAATCAGTGCACGTGTAGTTTTACGTGTTATATTTATAGAAATATATTTATAGTAGTTATTCATTCAGAAATAATATCTAAAATTAATTTTAACAATATAAAATAAAATACTGAAATATTTAGTTTTTTTTTAAATATTTTAAAAAGTATTGGAATTGTGAAATTTTTTATTTATACCTTTTTTATAGAAAATTTTATCAGCTATAAAAAAGGTTATGGGTAAAAATTTCATAACTTACTTAGTTTTTGAGATATTTGCGGTTAAGATAGATTATTATTAGGTTGACAGGGAAATATGAGTGTTTGGATTGGCAAAAAAATTTCATTCTTTAGATTAATATTGTTTAAATGTCATAAATTCTTGTAGGATTGAGTAGATATATTGCTCAAATGAATGTTGGAACGATAAGTCAAGTAGTTGCCGTTAAAATCCAGCTGAAAGATTGGCAATTGAAATCGTGGGAATTTTTCTATATAGAGCTTTTCTGAGTGGATATATGTGTGTATATATGTATGCAGAAATGGAATAGACATACGGGCAAATGCGGGATATGAAAATGAATCGGTGTACGTGGAGCTTCTACCCCTGCTGTTGATTCACTTGTGCACTTCGTTAATTAACGTCGAGTTCGTCTGATTTAAAATTGCCTCGCAAATTCACCGTGGCGTCTCAGCTGCATGAAATATTTTCGTCCTCTTTCTCAAAATATCGCGATTCAATATATACATAGATGATAGAGTTGAATTAATTTAATTTGAGAGAAAAATCAATAATTATTCTGCTTAAATGTTTCAATTATTTATGGATTCTTAGTTGGAAAATTGAGCGTTAAATTTTGAATTATTAAAAAATTTTATTATCATAGAATAAATTAAATATTATGGAATTTTTAGAAAAATATAATATTTCAATTTTATTAGAGTAAAAACTTGATCAAATTTAAATTTTATAAAAAATTTGAAAAAAAAAAAAAAAATAGAAATGTTTTCAAAAAATTTATATAGAATTTTCTTTGATTTTTCAATTTTTCTCTTATTTGGGAACGTAATTATTTTTTTTTTTTATATTTTTTAAAAATTTTAAATTTCAACTTTTATCATTTTGAATTAGAAAATTTTTTTTTACTCCACAAATATATCACATATATACAAACAGTTTTTTCTCTTCTCGTAAAACATCAAAAAGTAAAGTTTTTCAAGAATTATTATTTTTTTTTTTTTCAAGCTCAACTTTTGTTCACAGTCTAAAAAGGCACCTCATTATTTCAATGGTCCTTGAGATATTTGCAAAAAAAAATATAAAAAAAAAATAATAATACTAACACCCCTTGTTCCCGGATTTTAGCAAAATTAATTAAAGTTAAAAAAAAATTTTTTGCTTAATTTTCAAAGTATATCGTTGAATCGTGATTGCGTTTTCACTTTAGTTGGTGTGCCGAAGGCGAGAGACAATAAATCACGTCTAGTGCGACGGTAAATCACAGGTAAAGAGCTTCGATAGCAATCACGCGTTCCTTAGTAGTGCTTTGGGCCGCGGAATGGGGGCTGTATGAAAAGTAGCCTGGGAAAATATAGGTAGTTATTTGATGAAGGAATTTCTTAGTAAAGTATTTTGACCTAAAATAAATTTATTCAAATTATTTACAAGTGGCTGCGTGATGATGCATAATTCAAGTGATTCAGCAGGATCATTAAATCGTGTATATATTTTCATATCTGCTCAAGCTTTTTTCACCCTATACATATTTTTTCACCCTCAATTGGGTCACTCAGTGCAACAAACAATGGCATAACAGGATGTCTACTGATGCTATTTGTCTATTTTTTTTTACTCAAAGCTACAATGCTTTCTCTGTTGCATATTCTATCACGTCGAATGTAGTTTTATCAGTGTATACCACATAGATTATAGTTTCCATTGTTAAATTTTGTATTTACAGGCAATTTTCGCTAGTAGCATACCTGAGATAATAGAACTCGTAGGCAGTAGGTCCAAATACAGCGGTGAATACAAGCGGGAGCACGGAAAGAGGTATATTAGACATATTACAGAGATATCCAAATCTCTTAATCATTTTTTTCTTTATTTTTTTAATCCTCAAACGATTTTTTTTTGATAAATGTTAATTTTTTGAAAATCTTTTTATTTTAATTATCGCATCGGTAATTCTAAAAGTGCGTATGTTGAAAAAATATTCAAAATTTGTATCTAGAATGAATTTTGAGGTAATTTATTTAGATATGTGGAAAAAAAATTTTTCATCAAATTTTCAAAGGGGTTTCACTTGGAAATCTGACGTTTTTGTAATTTTTTTTTAGTTTTTTGTCGATAACTCGATAAATATTCAAGATATTGAAAAATGTTACTCAAGTTAAATTTATGGGGATAAAATTTCCTACAAAAAATGTCAAATAAATTTTTTGGTATCCCCTTTAATTTTTGAGATATTAGCTTTTTTTTTTAAATTATTATTTTTGAAAATATCTCGAAAACAAGGCAAAATATCGAAAAAATTTATTCAATATTTTTTGTAGGAAATTAAAGTTCTGATTATTTAATTGAAATAACTTTTTTTGTTATCTCGCTTCGTTATCGAGTTATCGCTGAAAAACCAAAAAAATTACGAAATTTGTGAGATATTCAAGGAGTATGTCTCTTCAGAAATTCAATAAATTTTTTTATTTTTTTTCTTCTTCCATAAAATATCACAGGGATCATTGTTAAAATTAATTTAACCAAAAAAATAGAAAATAACATAGTACTGGCTGACGTAACGTAGGTTATTCTACTTTAAACCCGTAAAAGTGTTTACAATAACGCATTTGTACGCCTTTTTAGCATTATTATCGCGATATTATCGATTTTTATAATAATCTCAACTTTTTCAATGCAAATAAGATTTATTACAAATTAATTTTCAATAGAATTTACAAAAATATAACTTTTTTTTTTTTGCAATTTTAGAATAAGTTTTCTCAAACTACAGTCTTGAAAATAATTTTACATCTATATATCAAGACAATAGGGTCGTAAACAAATGAAAAATCATAAATATCATGTCATTAAACTTATCTCTATATCCGAACACTAAAAAAAAATTTTAAAAACAGCAATAAAATTAGAAATTAGTATTTAAAATCAAATAAAATTTTTTTAAAGCTCTGTAAATCGATTGCAGATTTATATAGATATTTATTTCTTTGAAAAAGAAGAAAATTTTAGAATGAAAATGTTCTTTTATCCTATTGCTTTAATATCCACTCGAATTTTTTTTTTTTCTTACTTTTATTTATTTGTTTTTATTTTTAATAAAAGTTGTTTTTCAAACTGTCGATTATTTTTCTCGCTGGATAATCGACTGGCGTCTATATATAGCTATAATCCAAAGAAAGAACGAGAGAGGAGAGGGTTATAGTAAAAGCCACGAACAAATCGTCGCAATTTCCAACTGTCCGAACTCGCAGAATTGCTGGAGACTATAGTATATATATATATATATATACAACTTGCGAGGTAATCGTGGCACGAAGGCTCGATTAATTTCCACCGGCTGTCGCATTTCTAAGCCATCGCGCTTACTCGTCCTCTTGGCATTTCTAAACAGAACCTATATCTGTATATGACCCCTTTCCAATATTTATTCGACTGACTAATTCGCCATTTTGTGCACAAAATTTTCTTCCTAACAATTTTTTTTCCCCGCGAAACTCTGATATTTCTATTCACTCGGTTATATCTATTCTTTTATCGAGTTCTAGTCGCGATAAAGCGCACAATGGCCGTCGAGTGGCTACGACTAGAAGGCAACCTATCGATTTTCATATTATCATATATAGCTTTACCATGATGTGAGCTTCAATGTTGAGCCATCTGTGGCAACGTTACCAATCAATGAACTCTCTATCACTTCACCCTTTTAAATTGTTTAAAACTATTTTTTTTAACCGACGAATTGATAAAAAAAAGTTATTTACAAATTGAATTTAAGTTTGTTCAATGCTTTTTCTGCTTGATTGACGAAAAAAACGAATTTTTTTGTTACTTTTTTCAAAGATATTGTCACGGAAACTTGAGTTATTTCGTTCTTTTTCTTGGTTTCTTCGTTATAACTTCTGAGTTGGACAAGATAATGGACTTATCTTCTGATCAAATTATTGGAAATGTCTTTTTTTGTTAGGAATTTAATTTTTCATTTGAGTATTATTAAGATAATTGTTTACAATTTTTAAAAAGAGGGAAAAGAATTTTTTTTTTCAAATTTAACTCGGTTATGCCTAAGGAAAGCCACAAGGACGAGTAATAAAATGGCTGTAAAATCCGACAAACTCCATAAATCAATGATTTACATAACAAATATTGAATAAAAAAAATCGTAAACTACATTTCTCGTGTGCACTTGTATATATTTTTACATAAATCAAGTAGAAATATACGATTTCTGTGTATTTGTCGTGTAGAAGAAGGTCACAGGCGATGAGTATAAGGGAAAAATCGATGAAGATATAGACAAAAACGTTGCCAAGGATTTTCGGGAGGGATTTGTGTCGACTTGTCAACGTTGTACGCACGCACACTGAACTCACCCGAAGCTTTTGGCCGTGTCTTTGCCGGTGCGCCCTTGGCGTGACCCCGACTAGAGGCCAATGATCACACACTACGCCACTTTAGTCTGCTACCCAATATACTATTTTATCACCCGCGCCACACGCAAGACACATTGGTACACCGCAACTCTGCATTTGGGGGCCCTGGATGCACATTAAATCCTCACTCGCCGACAAATAACATACTCGGTGCAATTGCACAGGGTATTTCGGGTTGATTAAATTTTTTTTACATCAATCATACTGTCACTTGAATAAATCATGACATTAATGCCTCGTAAAATCACAATTTAAGGGAAATTTTTTTTTTTTTTTTTTTTTTTGTCAGGCATAATATCACGTCAGTATAATTCCAGATGTTGGAAAAATCTTAAAATTGTGTTTATTTATCTAGATTAACTTTTAAGAAGTTTAAATTAGATGAAAATTTTTTTTTAATATTTTTTT
>MVJL01001261.1:0-35678 GCA_002156465.1 Macrocentrus cingulum | reverse complement strand
GGGGGGGGTTCTGTTTAAAATCTTGAGATATCCAAAATTGTCAAATAATTTTTTTAATTTTATTTTCAGAAAGTGTGTGTGTTGCAAGTGGGAATAATTTTAGAAGACATATTGAGGCACCCTTTTGGATATGTAATCTTTCTTGTCAGTAGTTTCCAGCATCTGGAGAGTGATCTAAATTTTTTATTACCACAGAACAAGTCTATATTTGTTTCTCCACTTGACGGCTTTTTTTTTCTTCTTTTTCTTCTCTTCATCTTTTCCAACAAATGTGCTTCATAGTCGAGTATCTCGAGTAATTGGTTTATGTTGATTTGTCAGTGATGGGGCATTGGTAGCCACTGAAACGGAGAAAATACAGCGAGAGGCCATGGGTTATAATTTTTGTTGGTAAAAACTTTGAACAATAGTTATAATTGCGCTCTTGGCGGAACTAATCTGTATCCATCAGAATATATTCACGATTGTCGGTCCAAAGCCACGACTTTCCGCGCAGTTGTAACACGGTGGATTTGATTGTTGTTGAGGAGACAAAGTGGACGGTATTAAATATGTCTTGTGTGCCTCGCTGTAATATAACTCAATTGGCGTTTAAAGTTAGGTTGATTGTATTCTTTAAACGAGCCGGACCGTTATTGTGATACATTAGAGTATATATATCTATACTCTCTCGCTGCTCAACAATTTACTTTTATATTTATTTTTTATATACCCCGTAAATATTTATACCTCTCTCAATGGTAAAACGTTTTTCCTTTCTCGACTATCAGAGAGTCTCAAGACCGATAAAACCTACATTTGTTTTTTTTTCTTCTTTTCTGGTTTTGGTCGTTGAAACGACGATCTACAGACTGCATTTTACCATCATCAAGAACCTTGTTCACCCCGCATTAATGTTTATATCAAAGTGTGCAGTGCGGTTAGTACTTAAAGTGATGTGGTTTTCGATATTTCGTAACTGAGGATGCGGATGTAACACGTGACACACACGCAATATCATGATGGCCTGATGCTGTGAAGATATTACTTTATACCGCACAATCTCATATATTTTTTTTTTCTTTCACCGTATAAAAACATCAAGCAAAAGTCACTTGCGATTATTTCCTCGATTTAAAAGTCAAAAATACACATTTCCAAATGCAGTTCGTTCGGCCTCGCTTTCGTTATACACATTATACCTCGGCCGCCAGTATTTATATTTCGGATGCGAATATATTAAACATGAGTAATACCACAATTTCATTTCAATTTCAGTCGCGGCAGGCTGGCCATCACAAAATGGCGCGCGCTCATGTCGAGAATATTAGAAAACGCGTAGAGTGTCTTTTCCCACGATCTGCGGCATTAGTTCACCGAGATATACACCTATATATACATCAAATGTGTGATCTAAGTGCCAACAATTTTTGCATTGATCAAGATAATCTATTGCTTCGACACGGTCGACAAGCTTTCCCCACCATTGACCAACTTCTTGCCTGACTACACACCCCTCCCACACTCGCTTTGTTTTTATCACACGCCTACGTATACTCTATACGTATACCCATCAAGCCATTTCGAGACAACTTTCTCCATCCAATAAATACATATTAATATTTATCGGCGTTCAAGGCTTTGGAGCTTTCAATTTTTCCCAAAATTCGACCTTTCAGATTTATAGACAATTTTTAATGTTTTTACATTGGGAAAATTTTTTAAATACTCTATGTGTACAATTTTTCAATCCTAGAAAGTTTCAACTTTTTATTCAATTTAATTCTTGGCTAAAAAGAGTGTTTGATACACAAGTTTTACTCTCTAATAAATATCAAGTGTCAAATAATCAGTTTTATTATCTATAAGTGTTGGATTAGTTGGTTTAATAGGTTTTACAAGGTCGCAGGCGTTTTTTTTTTGTTTGCTCAATGGTTATACAGTGTATGATGTGTATTAACTGGAATATCGGATGATATAAACAGAGAGCACGCGATATCGCTCGGGTTTCTTGCTTCATAAGCTCCTTCTCTGGCTTTCGTCACTTTTCTGACACACAAAGAGACGCACGCATCAGCGAGACATTTTATATTTAAATAACGCATGTGTGTCCTGCGTCTCTCGTGCCCTTCTTCATCTTAACCCACATTGATATATGCATGCGATCGCGTCCAAGCGACGGTCGTGCATCTAAAAGTATAATGCCCCGTTGTTTCAGTAGCGTATTAGCATAGACTGCTGTCTAATAAGTTACTTAAATCGTCACTGCACCCAGTCTGATAATTGCCCGCTCGCGTCATTATCCGCATCAATACTGTATATATTTAATTTTACTGGCGAGAAAAATTCCTCATTAACCTATTCAACCAACACTTTTATCTTTTATGGCATCAAAATGAACTTCAGGCACCTTAAATATTGTTTTTTTTTGGAGGTAGATTGGTTATCTTATCAACGAAAAACACGACTTTTGAAGAGGAAGATTTTTTTTCGAATTTAAATTCAGTAGTTTTACTGCATCATCAGCATTTTGAATACTTTATACCGTTATAATACAGTATGTTTTTAGTTTGTAACCCTATTTTACATTGTAATAAAATGTCTAGAGTGTAATATAATGGTATATCGTATTTTAATGAAATGAGAGTCAAAGTATAGTTTTTCATGTACTTAAATATTCCCAAAATTGTAAATCTAGTGCATCCAATTTTTCTACTGATAAAAAATATTTTCGAGGTAAACTTAAATTAATAGTAATATAGAAATACTCCGTAATAAAAAAAATATATGAAAAATTAATATTATTTTCGATGAAAGTAATCCTTGCGTAAAGCCTGTCTGACCATGAAAAAGCTATAGGGATTTTGGCTGTTTCTACTGCCGCTGAACTCGCTATCCCCTCCTTTTAAATGTACGATCTATGGATAGCATTTTTGCAACACGGGCAAATTTTTTTTTTTAATACCGTCGCACTCTAAATTTGTTTTTCTACAAGTGTACAACTTTTGGAAAAATTCCTGTAGTCTTTTCGTCGGGAACTAGCCAAAATATCACTTTTATAACTTTTCTTATAGTATAAACGTTATGCGTTATATTAAAGCGAACAACTATGACATTGATTATCACGATCCACAGACGATAAATAATTTTCATAATGAATCACAACTTGGTAACAAATATTTTCTATAAAGCATTCATGGAAAAAAAGTTTTTTCCTTGAAAAATTCGTTTTTTAAATTTTTTCCATGAAAAAATTTTATATATGAGTGTAAAAAAGGTAGAAAAAGTCACCAATTTAAAATTGAATTAGTTGGATATTCTTATCGGTGTGCACTTGATTACGTCGTTATCATCGAAAGTTTGTTTGTTAAAATTGAATTTGGTGGTGCGTGCGTGATCTTGAAGTCGATTAACAAATTAAATTCAAGGTATACGAGGAGCAGTAGAGGAAAGAGTCCTTAAAGGTCGAGAGGTCAGCCATGCGTGAGTGCGATAGTGAGTTGTATAGGGCGAGGGACCTTGAGACGGTGGCTTTTAGGACGTGAGATGGAGTATAATTATTTAGTGTGTGGGATATTTTGACTGGGAGTAAAATAAAAATAAAATGGATGGTCTGATATTTCTTGATGATATTACACGGCGAGAAACGATCGGGTGATTGAGTTCTCCGATTCCAAAGCGCATTAGCCGCGCGCGTGATGGGCGCTTATATACCTGGTGGCATGCCTCGTATATACCGCGTGCACGACGCGAACTTATCGAGTGTGGCAGTTCTCTTTCCATGGTCGCATTAGAATCGACTTAACTTGGGTATATTGCGCGCCTACGAGCGCTCGTGCGGCTAATGGCAGTCATGAAATTGCCATATACCCGGTACACTGCGATTTCTTCTCTGCAGGGCAGGCGCGCCAGTGTCTCGCTGGAGGTCTTCATGTCTTTGACAATCAGATAGAGAGATAATAGTGCGAAAGAATTCGTGCCCTGACGCTATCCGATCGGCTTAGTGATCATCAGTGGCCGCGCGCTATGAAATCGCGCATGAAAGTCGCTCGCTAGTCGGTCAAGGAGACACACTGGGTCTCACCCGCCCTCGTCTAACATTTTCGCAATCCGAGGACGAGGTAGGGATGCCCGATCAACTTGAAAAAAATATCTATCCATCAAAATCTCAATAGTTAGCGTTGTCGATGACGAAAAATAAATAAATAAATCACCCAACTTTTCTATTCTTACAGTACTCATTTTTTTATTTAAGGCTGAATTACAATTAGAAAAAGAAATTTTTAATAAAAACTCTGTAATTGAACGAGATAATGAAGACTTTTATATAGGACTTGAAGAATTGATGGTTCCTTCATCTATTATTTTAAGATATTACGGATTTTTAAAAATATCTCCAACTAAGCAAATTATCAATATAATGTTTTCTGCATTTTTTGTCAGGAATCAAATTTCTAAACAGTTTATTTCAATAACATTTTTCATTATCTCGCTTGGTTATACCGAGTTATGTGTACCTCTTGTAAAATTTATAACTGAAATTAAATGCACTTGGCGTTTCAATATAGACAGTGTGAATTTTTTCTTCAAGTGTAAAACTTGGGATTTTCGCATGAACCACTGGACGCGGCTTTGGGTAGATCTATTTGATTCACGGGTTTTTATTTCTTCCTTATGTTGCAAACAGACCGATAAATCATTTGAGTGTTCAAAGACTTTACGACTTCCGGGCGTGAGAGACTGTGTCGCCTCCTCCTGGCAATTTCCCCGCGGTAATCGCGATGGCTCGTTTTACATTTCCGGCGGTGTGTTGTAAAGCCTGAGCGTAGCTGCATGTAAACCCGCCCTGCCATTTGCAGTCTCATCGATGCTCAACGTTTGACCTCACCTTAATAGCGGCCCTATGCACATCTTTGGATGTAAAAAAAATGTACACACGCACTCTGGCTACCTCATTCGAAGCTTTCTCACGTTCTTGAGAAACAAAATGACGATTCCGTGTTCGCCACGGACGTGCGTTGCCCGACTAGGAAGCGACAAAGACATTCCAGCGTGCGCCTGCGCATCTCAGATCCTTTGCGCTATATATAGTAGTGCCGACCCTGTCGCTATCTCTCGGCCAAAACTCGTTCAATGAGGTTAGGATACAATTTCGTATTTGATTGCGCGCGGATCGCTGTGAACGCGGAAAAAAAACATACACGTATTATTCACCATTAGCCTGCAGCTGACGGAAGTGAGGAGTGTAAGGTCGACTCGAGAGCCAGGCCTGCATCTCAACTCGCTATCGTGGCCTTCGGCTATTGCTGTGATTGTGTGTGCAGTCACCAGTTGCGCTGACTGAGAAGCAATTGTGCGTATGTACGCGTGCGTGACAACGTGTGTTTCACTTTGCGCGCTACTCTCGTGTGTGAGGGACGCACATGGCCACTTATGTGGGATTTAAACTGTCGAGAATTCCGTTTATAACTTCAAGTTCGTTTGATTCATTCGTCCTTTTTTTTCACGCCTTAATTGCCATTCCATATTTTAACATTAATGCACACGCACGCGTATGTGTGTGACTCGCGTATTTGCGCGCTAATGGTCAGTCAGGAAAAAACCTTTTTTATACATTTCTGAATTTCAGTTTTTCCGCTTGTTTTCTTTTTGTTTCTTACATGAAATATGCACTTGTTTTGCGCTGATGATGCATCATTTGGCGGTTGTTAGACGATGATAATTATTATTTCTTCCTTGCATGAGTGCCAAGAAGAAAATCATCATTTTTAGCTCTGGAAAATTATCCGATTTGTATTTTACAACTTTTAGTGCAGTTAAAGTTTTTGTTTAACTTTTCCTTTTACATTGAAAGCTCGTTTTTATGTTTATAAATAAATTCTTGATGCTATTACGGCGGTTGTTAGAACGTGATAATTATTTCTTCCTTGCATGAGTGCCAAGAAGAAAATATCACAATTTTTGGCTTTAGAAAATTTTTGTATTTTACAACTTTTAACGCTGTTGAAAAAAATTTCTTACCAAAATTTTTATTTAAAAACATTTTTTAATGTCCGGTGATTTTTGGAAGATGATAATTATTTCTTCTTCCAATGAGTGTCAAAAAATTTTTTTTTCCTCATTTGAAAAGTTTTCTGATTTTCCTTTTATTTACAAATTTTTATATATGCTCAGTTATTATTGTTATGTATTAAATAAAATTTAAAAATCATGGAAGATTAATTTCTTTTGATAAAGTCCTGCCCTGTCACCCGCAATGATCCCCCGACACAAAAACGTCAATAATAAAACAGATATGTGTCACAGCCGGGTAGAATAATATGTAGACTAGGTGTATTTATATGCAGGATTAAAGAGAGACTATACAGGGTATCGCTGAGTAAGTGTTTGGCCTCCAACTTGAGCGCCTCTGTGTGTACAAACGATCTTCGATTCATCCTCGCTAGATGAAAGAGAGAATTTAATCCGGGATTTAATTCAGCGTGGATTTGTCATGCAATTGAGTAGGCCAGGTGGTGCAGCAGCAGACGCGGGGTAGTATTATTCTCTACTCGCCTTGGCACACATCCACATGCGACGACGACAACGCGCACGCATTTCTCTCTTTTTTCCTCGTTCTTTCTTTCATGTCCGCCTCGTTTTTCCTGCCCGTATACCCGCGATCTTCTTTTGCGAGCTTTTTTTCATGTTTGTTTTTTTTTTTAGAGTCAAACGCACCGCGCGCGCTAAAGGGGGAAACCACACGCACTTTTGCCGACGATGCGAGGAAAGGGATGTGTATGACTTGTCTGCACATTATCGACTTTTATTTCCCTTCGCTTTGCTGCTCCCAACTTTCTTTGTACGTTTTAAAGCGAAAATCCTGCGACAACGCAAATTATGAGAGATTTTTCGACGGATTTTAACCATTTTTCTTTCACTTGCATCTTCAAAAGTCTCGAATTAACTCACGCCAGGTGCTCCGCCACGATGTTAATCATTTTTTTCTCAACGCTGCGAGGGTGGATGTTTATTGCAGGACATTACGAACGTTAAATTACGTGACAGGTGTTCAGTGCTGAAGCAAATAAACTTGTTTTCAGTCCTGGCAATTTTTTTCATTTTTATAAATCCACATTTCTTCATGATTCTAAAACATTTTTCGAGATGTTAATTTTTTTTTTTTTTAGCTAAAGTGAATATATATTTTATTTAGATGTAAAAAAAAATTTTTTTTAGAAAATTCCCAGCCTCTGTAACCATCTGGAACACTCTTAGAAATGAATTATTCACTTGAAAAACGCTTTGAAAAAATTTCAAACCCATCAGAACTAAATTATTCACCCGAAAACACTTGAGAAAAAAATCAGACAATACCTATATACACAACCACAGCTGAAAAACTTCCTAAAAAATCACACAGCCTCTACAGATACCCATCATCATCGCGGTATACACTCAAACCTGAGCGCGCGTTTGCCCGAAAAATTTAAAACCCATATCAGATCTGTCGATAAGTTGGTCTAAAACTCATCAAACGTTCAATCGACTTGGAAGGTTCTAAAAAAAAAAAGAAAATTTCTAGCCGACCTTTAAAATGATAGTTTCCGACAAAACGATTGGTATAGTAAAAAAAACTTGTATATTGATTTTTCTGAACAAAGAGCATTACAATAGACCCAAGAGGCCTGTATATACAAATGCACCGTTAGATCTAAAGATGCGTTCTCCTGCAATCACATTCCCTTGATCCACATTGCACCACTCCCCGATCGCTGGCTCATTTTCAATCACAAACTCCCATCGAATCATGAATTTTCCATTGCAATCGTTCTAACCACACCCTCTGCATACTTTCTCTGTTGCAGACGAAGAAGAACAACCCGAACCACATCAAGCGGCCGATGAACGCCTTCATGGTCTGGTCGCAGATCGAGCGGAGAAAAATTTGCGAGGTGCAGCCAGACATGCACAATGCAGAAATCAGCAAACGGCTCGGTCGGCGCTGGAAGACGTTGGACGACGCCGAGAGGCGGCCGTTTATCGAGGAGGCCGAGAGACTGCGTCAACTGCACATGATGGAGTATCCCGACTACAAGTATCGACCGAGGAAAAAGGCCACAAAGCCCATCACACCGCCTAAAACTAAAGAGAAGAAATCGAAAAAACTCTCGCCACTGTCGCCCACAGCATCTGCCACTGTTTTGTCGCCGCAGAAAATTCGCAATGACAGCAACAACAATCACAGCCCAGTCAAGAGGCTCCAACACACCAGCAACGTCGCCTCCAAGCTCAAAGTCCGCCTTGCCCTGGACAAAAGGCCGTCAAATGCCCTCGATTACATCCCTGTGCCGCCCATCATCACTGCCAAGGTGCCCAGCAGTCCCTCGTGCGACACTCCCGACTCGCCCGAGTCCGCGAGCTTCTACGAGGACACCTTTTCCGACTGCATGACCCAGGGCGGTCTGGTTAGTCCCCTGCCGCCCAAGATCAAGCAGGAATCCGTTGATATGGACTATCACCCGGGCTTCCAGGATGTTTCCAGGACCTTCCAGTGTCCGAACGTCCCCTGCCACCTCGGTTATATCAAGGAGGAACCGCTGGATCGCGTTCTAGCCTCCAAGGACACGAAAATGGAGGTCCCCACTGCTGACAGCAGTCTCGCTGATCTCGACTCGCTCACGGATCTTCTGCAAATTCCTCCGGATTTCAAGCTCGATCTCGAGATTTCTACCGATCTCGACACTGGCGCCGGTGAGAGCTTCGAGTTTACCTGCTCAACTGAAATCACCGACATTATTTCCGGCATTGGTGGCGACAAGTTGGATCCCTGGACACAATATTACGAGGGGTAATGGCGATATATGCACTGCCCATATACACGCCCATATCCCGTTTTAAACAAATTCTTTTTTCTACCCGCTTTTTCATCCTTGTATCATACTTATTCAGTTGATATATATAATATAAATACTGGTTTTTTTGTATATTGTAGTATATATAGTAGGTAAGAAATCATTTTATACGAGTTGTCGTGTGGGGATTATGATGATGATGGGGAGCAGCGATATTTTTTAGGGCAATTTTTTTTTTTTTAATTCATTTTGAGGGGAAATTTGAGAATTTTTAGTATCTTTGGTGTGATACACGACACATGATATTGGAAATGAATAAAATCTTCTTTTTTTTTTCGATATTTTCTTTTGAAGGAAAATCGTAGAATCTGGGTTTTGATGGAATTTCTTGCTATCTCGCGATATTTGACGCTGCAAAATGATATTTTTTATACTGAATAGACCTGATGTATTTTCAACATATAAATTTTTTTTTTTAATTATCGTACAAAACAAAATTATAAATTTTTTTCCTTTATATAGATTTATTATATGCTTTAATGTAATATTGAGTATTGTAAATTTTTTGAAATTTTCTAGGAAAATTGTAATATAAAGGATATATTTAGATTTAAAGAAATTTCATTAATTCAAAATTTGAGGGAATTCTTTGCAAAAAGTGAAAAAATAATGGAAAAAAAAAAAAATTGTTCTGAAAAAATGTTTTTTCAGGTCAATCTGTAATATTATTGTATTAATTCATGTGGGAATATTTGCGGTCATTATTCCCAATGAATTTTGCAATTTTAGATACTTATTCACACATCAAAAAAAATGTTTTATTACTATTAAATATAAACTATCGTCAACATCCCGTTTTATTTCATTTCAATCGCATTATTATGATTATTATTAATAATAATAATACAATTATGATTTTTTTTAATAACATGAAAATGAAAAAAAAAAAAAAATTCCCACAGTGGAAATATTACATATATTATCAAACTTTGATCTCAAGTTCGCTACATTTACTTAACGATTAATTGATGATTTAATTAAATAAATAACATTTAATTATATCGCGCTAATACCAGCCACTCACTACCACTCGTTGTGTTTTAAGCGTTTGCCAATAAATTTATTGCGTTTCCTTGCGCGTCGACTGTCGGTATATTTACGACACTGTCTGTCATTTAACTCTCTGTACTGATTGCAAATACGGTCTTGAAAAAAAAAAAATGAAAGAAAAAATGCCGGTGAAAAGTCCTGATCTCAACTCTTGATTTAATGACGCGATCAGCTTTGACATTGTGAATGTCCTTCTTATTTTTGTAATGTTTTGACTGTCAAGCTTGTGTGTATAAAGTGAAAAAAATGGTATTAATGGAAGAGGCAATAATAAAGCGGACGACTGAGAGAGCGAGATAGACACTGAGAGAAAAATCGGTTTACAAAATCCAAACTTATATACCTTTCATACATATGCAATCAAAATAGTGCCTCGAGTCTTCAAATGTCTAATTTTTCTTTAAAATTAATCGATTAAAAAAAAAAATTTTTTATTCATTTATTGATCAGTTAAATAAATTTTTCAGGATTTAATTGACAAAAAAATAGAAATTTTCATCTCTAAAACATCTCATGTTACTTTTGAAGATGAAAAATTTTTTTTTAATTATTTTAATTTGAAAAAAAAAAAAATTTTTTTTTTTTCTTGTAAGATAAAAAATTTAGACATTTGATGACAAAAAATTGGAAATAAATTTTTTTTTTTATTCTCATCAAAATATGAGATATTTTTCATCTTGAAAAAAAAAAAAAAAATTTAATTTCCAATTTTTAATCAGATAAATAATTTTCATTGGGCCGGAATCAATGGATATCAGCACACATTTTCCGAGTGCGGAGTTGGATATTAAAGTGAACTACAAATAATATACAGGCTGTGACTAACTCTGGAACGGAATAGTACGAAGTAAAAATAAAAAATCCTATAACGACGATCACGTGAGTTGAAAAATTAGTAAACGAAAAAAAAAAAACCTGTCAGAATAGTCCATAAAAAAATAACAAATTAAACAAATAAGACTTTATATGAAAAGAAAAAAATAATAATAACAAAAAAAAAAAACGTCTTTAACACTTGTTTATCAAAGTGAAGCAAACACTTGTGAAATTTCTGAGCTCATACTGCCATTAGAATTTACAAAATCATGTGATAAGAAGCAGATACATATCAATGTCACAGATAATGAATTTGTCAGTTTTCTACAAAAAAAAAAAAATAGAAACATGAATGTAAAATAATAATTTTTTTTTTTTTCATCAATTTCACACTTGGCAGAATTTTTTTCTCGAGACCACACACATCGGCCTTTATTTCAACGGGTGAAAGTCATGTTTACAAACACATAAGTTGCTGATATAATCGAGTTTAATAATAAATGAGCTCGTATAAAGTGGTTTTGATGCTTTAAACAATACGATTTTCTTTATAAATGACCAATTTATCAGACTATGATGATTTTTGTCGATGGATAAATTTTTTTTTGTACATATATCACCTTAGGCCACACTCAGTTTGATGACACGAGGTGGCCTTGAGTGACGGAAATTATCGTGAGTTCACTGGTGGCAATGAAATTCACGTTTATTTCACGTTTGTTAGAAGAATCGTGATTGAAAAGCATCGAATAACAAATGAAAAAAATTCTATTGAGTTTAAAATTGACTGGAATAATTGCAGAGATCAGTAAAAAAAATTTTTTTTTTTTAACAATTGTACGTAACGAATTATCTGAAATGTGTGTATCAGTGCTCAAATACATATTAATATATATTGCTACAGGATGGTGTCGAAATTGGCAGTGCTCAAATTGAGAAGTTATTTTAGAAAACGTCCACGTGTGTTTTTTAGATTTGTCTATGAATCCACTGTTTTGCGTCAATATTTGTCTCTGTACATGGTCGACTTTTTTGTATTAAGGAAAGCCAATAGATATTTACTAGATTTATCGAGTAATTAGTATGTATATATGCCCGAGTGAGAAGTAAAACTAATGAAAAAATTATATAGAAACGAAATAACATGCGATATATGAGTAAAAATTTTTTTCTTATCAAAACCATTTTTTCTTTTTGTACTTTTCGGGCAAATGGCCAGTTGAAGAATTTTTTTTTCTTCAAATATCTCGAAAATTAATACATTTATAGATTTTTTGTATTCTATATTTTTTTTAGCTTGAAAAATTATCTATAAAAAAGAATCAGTCCAATTTTTATTCAATTCACGTTGTTTTTGAGATATTTGCGGAAAATGAAGGCTCTCTTTATGGGTAGCTGTGGAAAATTTTGATTTGTTGTAATTTTGTTTTTCTAAATATCTTGAAAATACAAAAAATTCAGTATTTTTTTACAAAAAATTTCCAGAGCTATAAAAAAGATTTTGACAAAAAAATCACTTATTTTCCAGATATTTAATAATAATAAAAAAAAACTCAATCAAAACATTTTTTAGATGAAATTGCTGAAGTAAGTTGTGTGTGCGAGTGTCATTTGTGCATAAAAATGAGCAGGTATTTGAAAATTAGCGATGACGACGACCATCACAAGCGATTGGCATGTTGCAATATATTTAACTTCCCCTCTGACCGTGAAATGGGCTAGCAATACACACAATGACTGTACATACGATCCATTTAAGAGTATACCAAAGTGCAATACATATTATTATGCCTATGAGATGTCAGCCAGCTCACCCGATAAGCGTATTAACGACGAAAACAAAAAAATTCGACCACTTGGCTGCGTGCCCGTATTTTTCACTGTCAAGTACGACTCGAAAAATCGACCCCTTATCCCACTATCCAAATTTTTTATCGCGTAAAAGATGTCAAAAATTATTTTTACACATTCAAAAAAAAAAAAAAACATTGAAAACAAATAAATAAATAAATAAAAAATGTAGCAATATTTTTACACAAAGTTTGCATTGCCTAATCAATATCACTCATTTGATATCAATGTTTATAAAAACAAAACAAAAAAATGAAAAAAAGAAACAATTACCATGAGTTTGATTTTTCTCGATTGTTTCTCTTTTCTCTCAATTTTATTTTTGTTTATTTTTTTTTTTTCCTTAAAGATCAGAGTTTTTATTTTAAAAAATGTATTGGAGATGTGCGTGAAAAAAAAATAATAAAAGATTAATCACAATAACATGATTAAAAATTTAAGTTAAGCACTTCAACTCTTATATAAAAAAAAAAAAAAAAAATAGGAAAAGTTGTGCTAACGATTAAGTTTAAATATTAAAAAAAACAAGTGAAAAAGAAGCATTGTACATTTGTATTTAGTTTTTTTGTTTATAATACTTATTATCTTGTTATTATGTACTCAATTTATATCATTTTTTTATCAAAAACCATTAAAAAGTAATTTAAAAATACGACAATTGTATGTTCGAGTGTTTGATAACCCAACCAAATGTTCTCACATCGTAATGAAAATTTTACATCACCCACAGAGTCAAAAGATAAGTGATCTACGCATTTTAATGACGCCTTTATTGATTATTTATCGCATAGTGCAATTTTTCATGTGGCAATGAGGTTATCGCGAAAATGAACAACTATGACCTGACTAAATAATTATATTCTTCCGATTTATTATTTTTTTTTCCCACGTCGCACGAGCACGATAGCAGCGCCTAAACAAATAATATGGACACGAGCTTCTCTGCACTCGATAATGCGCAGTAGTTATTAATAACAAGGCCATTTAACAGCAGTGGATGATGCGCGCGAAGAAAGTAAGTGCGACTCATCTTCGTTCTAACTCTGAGAACGTTTTTATTTTCTCCAGTCTCATAAGAAGCTGTTTAAACCATGCAAAATTGCAAGGACCTCCAATATTAATTGTACGAGTCGACTTTTCAATTATTAAATTAGTTGGATATCGAGATGTGTCAGTCAAAACTGCGAGGATAATATGCATCTTCACTGCGTCAGGATCCTTGGACTTTATTTTTGCCTCTGCAAAAAAAAAAAAAATTTTTTCGCCAATTTCTGGTTTCCAAAAAATTTAATAAATTTACCGACACTGCGAATCTCTGTAAAGAATTTGTTTATTCATAACTTTAGGTAAGATATCTACCTCCAATAATCGTTCTCGAGATATTTGCATAAACAATCTACCATTGTTTATTTACCTAATTTTTTCTTAGGGTCGGGTTAGGCTGAAATTCAACGGGGAAAAAAATGTCAGGATAATAAATATATCCTGTCTGAGTTTCAAGGATTACCAACAATTAAGGACGAAGTTTTAAACAATTGAAATTCCAAGTAAATAAATTTTTTTTATCGTTATTTATCGATAGATTAGTTGAAACTTGGCAAGGACATTATTTAAATATTATTTGAGTTTCAAGGACCTGCTATAATTTGGAGAGCAGTAAACATTTAAACAATGGGGGGGGGGGGAATTTTTTTTTTATCCAATTGTAAGCATGACGGTATACATGGACTCTATTTTCAAATGTTGTTTAAAAATCAGTGAATAATAATGTATTAAATTTTGATAAATATTCCTGTAAAAACTAATACAACAATGCATCAACACAAATTTTTTTGTAATAACTAATGTAGAACAGTCGGAATAAAATATTTACTATTTTACAGTGTCGAAAGTAACAGGCTTCGATTAAAATCAAATGGTATTTCAACTGCTACCTGCAAGGTGTCAATCGGAGAACAGAGTCAAAAGTTTTCTATATCAATAAAAATGTAACCGATCATTGTATTAAAATTTTTTATAAATTTTCATGGAAGGATATAGTGTTCAAAATTATTGTAACAAAACTGATGTGTTTCAATTGAGTCTAGTCTCTCTTGATCTACTATAGATCCGCAATTATCTAACAGGCGTGCATATAGTTAGTAGATCAATATCATTGAATTCAATTGCAAAAAAACAAGAATATAAAACAATGAGTGGCTTATCACCGAGTGATTTTAAGATTGAATAAAATTCTCTGCCTCAAGACATTTCTCATCACGTCCATTAATTTTTTTTTTCTCCTCCAGAGATTATGTTGGAACCTGATGTTTAAAGTTATTTATAACTGAGAAATCCTCTTCCATAAGGGCTACAGCCCATTTCTGCAGTTCTTCATATCTCCATCATTTATTCAAATTTTCATATTTCACGATATTGAATCTGCTTAGACGAGCGTGTGCACTATCATACGAGGATATCGTACGAGGTGAGAATGCATTAAAGGCTATAATACGTGCACAGAAAAATAATACATTATGTATTAAGTTGGTAGTAGACAATGCACAGACAAATAATTGTTGCATTCAACCGACAAAAAAAAGAAAAAAATAGCTGCGGTTGTTGAACCATCTTGTCTTATTATACATATCAATTTTATAAATATTAGTTCTCGCGGAAAAATGGCGCAATATAATATTCCTTCATGACGCAGTGTTTTCCATTAAAATGCCTTATTTCAACATTGAAATTCAATTATACTTTTATCATTTCATGCTTCTCAATGCTTGTTGCGTTGCGTCATTTGCCACGATTATGCTAAAATGCCCGACCTTCCTCACGTTTTCGACTACGGCACAATCGTGTGTGAGTGCATTTAAATTGCTCGATTCTCACGGCGATCAACAGTTGTGAAACCTCACGGGGTTCCATCTGTTGTCGACATTGAGAATGAAACACTGCGTCCCAACGCTTTTCAAAACCTGATGGCGACTGGTCAAGCCGTTATCCTTTTTTTTTCAACACCAACGCTATTACTTGCAATTTATACAAAAGTTTTTTTCTACTTAAAATATGTACAATATACATATGCTGCTCTGATATTTTTTGATGTATCGCGTGTCTAAAACCAACAGAGTGTAACGCGATAAAATTCAGATCTCTTTACTTGCCGTTATCTTGATACGAATGCAAGTGACATAAATTTTGTTGAGAATCTTTTTTGTAGGTAATAAAATTCTCTACAAAAAAGATCTCTTAAAAAAAATATGTACATTCTTTAGTTTTGAAGATATTTTGATTTTAAACATCAAGATAATTTTGCATTTACACCTATTTTTGAGTTTATGCCTGAAAATTCGTATACGAAGGCACAAAAACAAAACATAATCGACGGTACTAGACTTTTTTAATTTTTGTTTTTGAAAAAATTAATAAAAATTGATAGATGCCAATCGATCGAGAATTTTTCTTCACTCTATCGAAATAACCTAGTCGTAAAATACATTTTTCAAAAAATTTTTCGAGTGATAAAGATATTTCAAAGGCAGTATTCTACTTTGAAATGTTTTTAAAAAAGGGTGAGTACTTATTGTTAATAATTATTTTGGAAAATTATTGAAAAACATTTAGAAGAATTGTAGATTTTAACAGCCAAGAGAACACCGTTTACCAAGTACATCGAAATTTCGGAAGTGGACTATTTGAAAGATAACAAATTTGGTGGTTTTAGAATCAGTAGATCTAATCATTATAGTTGGAAATTTTGATTTTTAATTCTTCCGACAAAAAGCAGTGAAAAAACGTGAATTTTTTAATCTGTCTTTTTTCTTTCACCGTCATTTTATTAACTTTGTATGTACAGTTAAAAACCTAGCTCCTTTATGAAGCTCAACAAACCCCACATCGATATCTATATTCATAATGTTGAAAAAAAATTATCAACAATTAAAACAAAAAAATTTCAGAGTAAAATACTACTTTGATATCATTGAAAATATAAAATATAATTTTTTTCGGTAGTTTTCGAGTGTATTTCTCGGGCTTGTGCGGTTCACCTGAGCTCAGTGCAAGGCACTTTACGAGAAATAACTGCGCGCAGGCAACGAAAGGTCACTCCACTCTAGCGCACTTGTGCAAAGAATAAGGCACTCTTTGTTTGCAAGGCGAAAAACAGTTCAAGTGACTTGCATTTACGAATTGTAGATAAATTCAATATCCAGCAGCTTCCTGACTCCTGAAAAAATATTTACGAGCGTTAACTCTGCGCGCGCTCGCTCACTCGCGCTGGGTGCATTCAACGCGCTCGCGGATGACACGCTGTGTACACATCGCTATATCACACATTTTTGCGCAATGGCTTATATATTACACGCCTCTCTGTGTATCCGTTTTGTGTTTATCATATGTGTATACTTATTCTATTGCGCACATTGACGTTGCGTGTGCTGCACGACACAACTACCCAAACGTGTGCCGCAGCCGCCGCCGAGTTTAGAAAGAATCCTTGGTACGGGAATGACGAGGGCGTCTGCAATCTGCGTCGCTAAGCTGCAAATTGCTGCCAAACACATTCACGTGTTGCATATTGTTATTTTTGGAATATTTCCGAGGATTTTTTACAATACTCGTCTATCCCTCGATTTATCAAACACCTATTTTATTTATCACAAATTTCATTATTTATAACAAAAATAACCTAAAAATACGGTTATACTGATAATAAGATAATGAAAATTGTTAAAATGTTGATAATTGTATAAAAATGGTAGTGAAAATAATCATGATCATAAAAAATGATTATATTGATGAAAATAACATTCAATTTCACAGGATAAAATTTTTTTTTTTTATTTCAAAATGTTAAATTCATTATTTTTAACCGATGCGTATATAATCTGCATAATTTAAAACATTAAATAAATCATTGTGAATAAAAAAAAAAAACATTTTTTTTTCATGACTTTTTAAAATTTATTATGGGTTTAATAAATCAAATTAAAAAAATTCAAGTTTTGTCGAAATGAAAAAAAAAAAAAAACCTGTTTTCGAATCGAATAAAATGAGCAATTTTTCATGAATATTTTTCTTGAAAAATAAAAAAATTTCAAAGTGGAATTTGTTTGTTTTATTATCCAGTATAAAAGAAAAAAGAATGAAAGTTTTGAAAGACGTAAAAAAATTGTGCGACACGATTGCGCATTTGGTGTGAGCTCATTCCAACAATGATGATAAAAATAGAGTATAGAAAAATAATCGAGATGAAAAAAAGCGAGCATCCCACTTAGTAAATCTCCTTTTCATTGATGAGATAATTGGAGGAGGAGATCTGCTCGAAGGAAAATAAATAGCCAGAGATAGGACTACGTAAAGTTAGCCACACACACGAATCGGGCGTAAAAGCGTAAAATAACCGTTCAAGGTCCACAACCGTGGCGTTGCACCCACCGGTCAGGGTTGCCAACAACTTACATTGCACACAGCCAGCGTTGCAAGAAGTACAATGATGGAAAATGCTGAGAAGCTTCTGATGCAATTAATGCACGAAAAATCTTGCACTCATGTCCACCACTCACACACCTGGCCATACCCTTATTCGTAACTATTTCACAGGACAGAAAAAAATATCACACTCCATTTATATTGTTTAACAGATATGTAACAATTCTCCCATCAATCTCTAGTCAGGTTAATGCCACACATTTCTGTAAACGTTTTATTGAGAGTGAAAACAAAAACAGAAAATATAATGAGTGTGTGCAGCGTGGAGTAATTTCTCGAGAAATTTTCAACGTCAATGACATACTGTATTTATTTTTTATCATTATTTCTGCAGGCATAATCTTCCAAGTAGAAAAGTACACTGTAGCTCATTGAATTTAAAATCTTATAAAAAAGGTTTGACAGTTGTTTGTTTAATTGATAACGCATTTTTCATTTTTTTATGCAGTGAATAGGCCCAACTTTTTGACGGAAAATTTTCTTTTTTCATTGGAATAGGGGGAGGGGGGCTGAATTAAAAAAAACCGTCAAGAATAACAAATAAACAGCAAAAAGCCGAAAAAAAGAGCATTGAGAAGACGAAACAGTTTGAAAAACGCACGGACGACCTTAAAGAATAATAAATGCCTTGCAAAAATGGAAAAGAAGGAAATGAAGAAGTAGTTTGACATAAAACACTTGGCGATAACCAATAATAGCGAGAGATACAAAATGCTACAGCTAAAAACAGTTAAATTAACAACACCACAGCTCAATGATATAGAGAGTTACTTGTTTCCCTCGAAATTGCGTTAGGCAATTAAAAAAATAGGAAATACAGAATAATTTTCTGATTGTTTTTACACGCGTTACGGCTGCAGCAGCGCAAACGAGTATGAGAAATGTAAATAATACAATTAAGGATATATTGCGAAACCAGTCCTATTGCTGTGCGTTGCGTCCCCCAACATTAATAGTCAGATATCTTGTTGAATGATCAAACATTGGCATCACAAGTTGGACTTTGGCGTCTTTCCGCCTGAGGAGAGCCAGTCGTCGCGGGTGTTTTTCTTTTATTGATCTCAAAACAAAACCCATGCATAAACTTAGAATTCTTCCTAACGATCCTGCATCAATTTTTTGTTGCGCGCGCAAAAGGTCAATGCATAATATATTGATCACTGATGTGATTCACATAGTTAATGATGTATCGTGTCAAATTGCCGGCGGAAGTAGCCTTGAAATTGAATTTCAGCTCATTGCGGCATTGAAACAGAGTTGCAGTCACTCGACTGCGGGTCCTTGGCTTGGCCGCGAGGTTCAAGGCTGCTTTTCACTCAACCCTTCACTTACACGAAGGCTAAATAAATTTTACGTGTAATAATCTCATGCTTAATTTATACCTCTTTTTCCCAATTTTTTTCTTCATCAGCGACAATTTAATTGCTTGATGCATCCTCGTGAAAATCACATTGAGACATTGGCCTCGAAGGCGTTCTGCTCCGATGAATGATCCTTGTGTCTTGTCTCTCACTTTTATCCATAAAATCTTCATGTCCACCTTGAAAATTTAAATTTTTTATGTTAAAAAAATCTTAACAAAAATTTTTTTTTTATTTAGAAAATTTTTTTAATTACTATTATTGTTGTAATCAATTATTGTACACGGAAATTTCATTTTACAGCAGAAACGGAAAAATTTTTTTTTTTTATTTTTTAATCTGTTAAAACAAATTTTTGAGTTTCGTGATTTTATTTGATGGTTTTAACATATTTTTTTTCTGTTTTGTTGGAACAGTTTGGGATATCTTATACTATAGCATGTGCGAGCTCGCTTCGCTGAATAAGATGCTTATTTTATAGAGTTTTTTTGGCAACTTATAGTTTAAAACGACGCTAGGGTGCTACTGATTTTTTTGAGTATCTTTGGGGCTCTTAATTAATTGTAGAAAAAATATCATCGTGAAATAAAACATTAAACAGTATATGTAGAAATTATTTCCCATAAATTTGAGGTTTGGGGGTTTGATGGTCTTTAAAACGACGATAGGGGGTTAAAAAATTTTTGGGTTTTTTTTGTCTGAACTATAACTGTAAGTTGTGATATCACAACTGTGATGTTTAAGGATATTTTTTTTTAATTTTGAATCGAATTTTAAGGTAATTATATTTAGATTTATTTTTAAAAATATTATATTTACCTCAATTCCTCAGTATTATCACGACTTTTACCCACAGCATGAGCATGATGAGTCATTTCTGTATCGCATCCGCCGGACTACCTTAATTTCCACACTGCCTTGAAAATTCTCGGCCGATATCTCGCGTCGTCTGAATGCACATGATAATTGCCCTGTAAACATTATCCACATAAAAGTAGTTACACAGTCAACAGAACTACCACATTTGCGTGTGTATATTTACTCGTGAGTTTCTCACCTCGCGGGACACTAAATGCTATTTTCAGAGGTTTTTTTTAAAGAAAAAAACTCGGATTCTTCCTGAAACACTGCGAAGCTTGGTATGATTCTCATCAGATACCGGAATTATAATTCTGGCCGACCTCTGGAAGCAGTAGAACCTTGATACCCACCATTAGAAGGCACATTTTTCAATGTAAAACTTTTAACTCCACGCATCTCACTCACAAATAACCCATTACAGACATACTGTCACAAAATATCCAATTAATCAAAATTTTCGATAAATTAATCATTTTTTTATATTTAATAATTTTATATTAACATTTCTATTAAATATTCACCTCTGATTCTATCATTTTATTCAACTATTTTTACGATGAAAACTTTTTTCAAAAAATTATATTTTTAACCGCCATCTTTTTCGATGCAAACACTACAATTTCACTTGCATAACTTCACTTGAATGTTACTTAAAAATATTATTTAATTTTATACAAAAATCAACAAAATGGCAATATGTATAAATTGCTATTTTTATATATGAATTTTGCAAATAGCCTATTTTATGGATTATATAAAAAAAAAATTACTTATTTGTTTATAGTCCATCAGGAGTGTAATCGCATCAATTAAAATTTTTATTATTATTGTAAAAAATATAGATTTTATTCTTATGAATTATAAAAAAATGTTTTTCTGTCGGCCCCGATGCCACTGTTATTTTTGGACAACGTTGGGGGATACGAGAAAGAAAATTATGTAGAATTATATTTTTGTCGATGAATTAATAATTTGAGCGATGAATTTACGATAGGCGCGCGCAAACACCCGGAAGTTGACTTGACTGGCGGCCCCGCGATCAAGACGAAGAACAAGTGTAATACATATAATACATATATAAAGAGCGACCTCCTCATCGAGACGATGAGCAAGGTCAGGAATCGTCCGATATTAGGTGTGCATGAGCATATAAACGAAAAATAACCACTGTGTGAACTTGAGTTGATGCCAAGGCAAAAAAAACACGGCGAATTTCTATCCGCCTACGACACATGCGGGTGTGCGTGATAAATTGTGAGCGCGTGATTTCAGAAAGAAGCTGAATATTCGTTTGACCTTGAGCTCGAAATGGTGTGTAGATATATATATATATATATATATGTGTGTATGAAAGGGATCAAATCAATTATTCAAATGTATGCGCTGACTGTCCGAATCTAATTTAACTGTTAATTGCCGTTAAACACCTACTTTTCCCTCGGCAAACTATATAAATCATTTTTTAACTAATTCAGGATTAAATTCTATGGAAATTTTTATATGTAGAGCTGATGGACCAATTTTATTATCACACACCCATGAATAATGCGGTTAAAAAATAATGTTTTCTCTGACAAAAAAAAATTTTTCAATCGTAAAAAAAAAAAACCTGCCATATTCTCAAGTCTTTTATTGACGAAATAAAAAATTTTAAATAAAATCATTTCGTTGAGCAATTAAATGGTATTTAACCGGCAATAAAAAAAATTATTCAGATATCCGCGTACTCGAGTATATGCGTGCCTGATCGCGAGGTGAAAAAAATTTCTTTTTTTTTATCGCGATCATTTCTGAAATAAAATTTTTACTAGTTTATTATTATTTTTTTTTTGTGTATTAATCACTCCCTATATATATCGTGGATGCACGATATTTAATGTTTGTGTCCAGTTTGGCGACGAAGCGCGGATAGAGAGCAATGGTTAGTCCAAGGTCTCGAGTTCATACCCCGACGATTTGCACTGGCGCTTCCTCTCGCAAACAACAACCTCCGTTCCTAGAATACTCGCGCTCTCGCGCGCAAAATAATGTGTTGTTGCCCGCGATTATTGCTGTTGATTAAAAGCCCAAAAATGTTTCTCTAAAAAAACATTAAAACGACAATAATTAAAATTTTTAAAGATAAAACAAAATTCCAATGAAAAAAAAATTTTAACATCAATATTTTATTACTTGATTTCAATAGAGAAATATTTAAGCAAAATTCTTTGATTCAAAGAAAGCAATTTTGAAAATAGTACGAGTTTTTATTACTATTATTATGATTATTATTATTATATAGTTTTTTTTTTTATTTTAAGAAATGTTTTTCTTGAAAGTACTTGAGGATGATCCTCTGCTCGTTGTAGTTGTTGTGGAGTGTAAAAGTAGACTTTAATATGATACGAAGTGGAGTAGAGGGCAAATTTTAGAAGTAAAGCTCCTATAGTGGGCGTCCTCGCGAAGGTTAATGACTTGGAAAAACGATTGGTCTCTCTGGGGCCTTCGCCTTTCCATTCTTTCATTCTTTTTTTCACCAAACGTGTCGCACCAGCGGCTTCACGACGAGAATTCATTCACCTCATACATATATACTTCTTTTTTCCTTTTTCTCGTTTTTTTTTTTTCTCTTCTTTTCGCGTGAATTATAATTATTTAAAGAACGTCTACTCATCGCTGTATTAATGTTTGTGAAAAAGGTTGGCTATTTTGTGTACACCATTTACCATTTAGATCCTCATCGTTATACCATGAGGTGCAGGATGTAAACATCGAATATATCAAGACATTTTTTTCTCCCTCAGCAGATGCTTCGTGAAAATTTTCCTCCATTTTTTCTTTTTACATCACATAAAATATTCCATATAAACACAAAATCCTCTTTGATGTAGGAAAAAAAAAAATTTTTTTAATCATTTTTTTAACGATTTTTGCGGTGTTTTATATTTTTAGACGTCATATTTCATGAAAATGAGGGTTAAATTTTTTTTTTGTTCATTTGAGAAGTTTTTAAAATTTTATTATTGGCAGAAATAATTATTTGTAAAAAAAAAAAAAAATAATATTAACCAAACTTTTATCATTTTTTTAAAGGTTTTTTTTTTTCTGCGTTTTATGCTTTTTTTCGACGTTAAATTTTGTAAAAATGAGAATTGAAAATTTTTTAATATTTGTCTGAATAGTCTTAGGCCTGTTTTTATTGATGGAATTAATTAGTCGTTGAAAATTGATTTTTATCGCTTTATAGGCGCTTGGATATTTTAAATAAAGCACTTTCTCGAGGGGTTCACAGTCAGCTTGATTGATTGGAGGTGTTTTTTCAAAGTAAATTCAACTGCCTTTTGGCATAAAATTCATTACAAAAAAATCGCCCTTTTTAACGTATATAATGCACGCGGAAATATATATGAGATCGTATTTGGTAAGTATATGCAAACATTATAACTTGAATCGATTTATTTACAAATAAAAAATTATGGCAAGCATATGTTTTAACTTTTCAAGTCGCCAAAACCGGTTAGCACATTTCAGCATTCATCTTTAAAGTCTTGCACACACAAGTCACGACGCGCGACACCAAATTTTCGTTGTCGCTTGTGCGAGTAAGAGGAAAAAACTTACGACTTAAAACCCATATTAAATTCTACTTTTGAATATTGTATCCCTTTTAAATCACGAGATTTACTCAATTTTTTAGACTTTCAATTTTCCACAATAATTTTTAAAATCACCCGAGACAAATAAATTTTTCTATTTTTTTTTTCTCATACATTGCAATGCCTTAAAAAATACCTTGAAATAAAATTTCGCAAAATCTGCAATTTACTCTTTTTATTAATCTTATATGTAAAAAAATAAAATTCACTATTTAATAAAGAAATCAAATTAATTTTGTGAAAGAAAAATGTACTGAATTAAGTGAGTGGAAATTTTTCAATCACGAAAGTGGTAGGAAAATTTGTGAATTTTTATGGCCACGTGCCGTTCATTGATCTTTGATGAACAATATTAATTGACCTTTCTCGCCATCACGTATTGGTGGGCAATGCCTCGAAAAAGGGACGTGCAGCGCATGTTATCTAGGCAATCTCACTATCTTATACTTTTAAACGTGACCGGTTTTCGCCATGAAATAATCCAGATGCACGAGCAAAGTCAAGTGACAAAATACATACCAAAAGCAAAAATTTGTTTCTGTTTCACATGTTGAAAACACGATGAAAAATGCTAATCGCAACGTATCTGGCCAGTGGTTTAGTTGGATATCACACTGGTGATACCGTGAAAAAAGTTGATAGCATCTCCTTTGACGCTCTATCCTTGATTAATGGCACTCGTGTTGAATTGAATGATTATAATCCACTGGCCAATTGAATTATCATATCACGAAACTCCAGATTTTTAATTGATTGCTCTCCTACACGAGAACCATGTTTTATTGTTTTATTAATTTGCCCGAGACATTTCTTGGAAGGTGGGCCCCTGCTCAGTCGAGTTTTATTCACGAGTTTAGCGTGAATGTGGCGAGATTTGCAAAATTTTACGACCATCAAAAACAATTTTTTTTTTTGCAAGTATTTCAGCAATGATGTGTATCTGAAAAATAATTAACGTATCAATATAAATTTTTTACTCTACAAATTCGACATATTTTTTATTTCACCTATATAAAAAAATTGTATTTTATTAAAAAAAAAAACTAATTATATATCCGTTTGAAATACCACAAACCCACTCATCATCGCTCAACCCAACTGTACATTACCTCGAAAAATCGATTTAAATACGCATTGAAAATAATTTGAACTCTTTAATTGATTTTGACTGATGTGGAAATTTTAATTTTAATAATTTGTATCATAAGTTTTTTGATGTTACTGAAATTGATAGTTGAAAAAAAAAAAATGTTAAATGATTTCAGATACAGCGGGAGAAATATTAATTAAATTTGTTTTACGCTCGAGAAAAATCCTGGGCAATTGAGACAGCGGTCCGAAGATCCACATGGGTGCACTGGCCAAAAAGCGAGGCAGACGGTGGTGTTGGGTGCAGTGCGGGTGTCCTTGGCGGGGGGCAGCGATCTCCACCGGACTCTGCGTCCGCCCACCAGACGGTCGGCAGAGTCCAGCGGACTCTGCTGGTCCCATCCTCTCGCTCGTGTGTGGAGCTGTCTGAAATCTAGACCCCGTTATTATATAGGTATACACTTCTATACCTGCAAACAACCTCCGGGTCACGCATGCCATTTTGCGTTCACTTCCAACAAATTCTTTTTTCCTTTTTTTTCCCCCAACCAATTCCACTTTTTCATCACACAATATATTCAAGTATCAATCATAAAAATCACCATTTTGTCATAACTAAACGAAAAATGTCATTCTGTGTTTTATTAATTTTAATATTACAAAAAACACATATGACACCATCAGAGGTCAAGATAATTTTTTTTCCCACTGGAAATAATTTATATTGGACATTTAAACGTTAAACTGTGCAAACGAGACTGCACAAAAACACGTAAAGCACACCGAGACTGAGCGGAGCGAAAAAAAAAGAAAAAGTAAATATCTTCCTCATTAAAGCGACAGCGCAGCACTCGAGCTGATGTTTTCGTGGTTTGTTGCTTGCACATTTTTTTTTTATTCCTTTAACTTCCCCCCGCCATTTTGCATGCCCTGCTCTCAATTCTCCAAACTGATGTCAATGTCGAAAAAAAAAAACATGCTTTCTGGGAAAGGAGCATGAAATGGCGGCAGACACTGGGAGCGCGCGCGCGCGCGCTTGTCATATTTTGTTTATTCGTCCATTATGTGCAAAGTTGCGACGACTGGGGGAGTAGGAAAATTGCACGAGAAGCCACTGTATGCAATATTGAAATTATTATACGTCTATTACCACTTCAACGTCATCCACGAACGATTTATCGATCGGAGTGCGAGCTAAGACGCAGGTCACACGTAGGTGTCGACCCCTTTTTCAGCGTCGACTCTCGCGCGCGAATTGTGTTGCAATTTTCCCGGGATTTTTTGAAGTAGATGGCGCCGCCAAGTCAGTATCCTTTGTCACAACTGGTGTGTTGAGAGTGCTAACGATGTTGAATAATCATATGTGTAAAATGAGACAAATATGAATATAGCGGGGCGTTGAAATAGACAGTATATTTCAATTAATGTCGTTTTGAAATAGTGCTGTGTGCTATTGGGTTTTTTCTTAAACCGTCTTTTTTTTTCTTGTCACAGACGCTCTCGTGTATTTTCTATACATTTATATATCTGCAAACACGTTCACATCCATCAGGGAAAAATTTGTCGTTGCGCCAAAAAGCAAAAGTGAACGTCCTGAACGCTACTCCCTAAAAATATACCGCTTGAAATTTCGTCGTAATTTTATTTTCAGGCTTACACGTCGCCTTTTGCCACTGATCTGCCCCTTTATTTCTCATTACCGTCCACAAGTCGCTGTGCCATGCACCATGAACCCGTGCGCCCGTTGACGTTTATGTATTTTGGCTTAGTCAATGAAAATGCTGATATGAGTCATCAAGCATAAAGTTGAAAAGCGCGCGACTTTGTCGATTGAACTTCAGACATAACTTGATGTTTATTTCTCAGCTCGAGTTTCCACTGTCGATTCAACGTGTGGGTATTGTGTCGCAACGTAAAGCCTCGCTAGTCCGACTAGTTCTGGGTTGCAGTAAAAATCATGTCTCTTAGTCACACTGTTTGCAACACTACATGGGCGCCCAAGCTCGTTTGTTGTCCTGCATGACTGAGCCTAATTATATGTGTCTGCCGGCGCTTTACAAGCTAGACGACCTATCCAACAGCCCATCAGTTGTGAAAATCCATATTAGGTTCTATAAAACTATTTTTATACCTCGACATTATAGGCTCCATAAACTTTCGTGCATCCGTCCACCAAGTTTCAAGCTTGTTATGCGGTTTGTTTAAGCTTATTTTCAACATCAATGAAATTATAGAGACACCTGATAACATTGTGATTGGATCAGGAAACATCGAGACGTTCCGGAAAATTTTGCACATCGATTTTAGTCTGAAACAAAGTTTGTGAAGAATATAAAAATAGAATTGGATTATTATTTATTAATTTAATTAATATACTTACATGTCAAAAATTGAAATAATAATTTTTTTCTTTGGTTATTCAATGGCACATGAGACCTGAAAAAAAAAAAAAAAATCAAATTCACGATGAAAATACGCCGTATTCATGAGTTTCCGCAAGATTAACTTATGCATAATGGCATTTTAACTTTTAAAACTTTTAATGTGACCATGTTTAATTATTATTGTTGGAAAAACTTGGATTTGCAGTAGTTACAAACTTCAATATTATTTAATTGAGTTGAAAAGTAGACTGCTTTTATTTTTATCTTTTTTTCCTAACACTATGAATATAGTATCCTGTAGTTCTGAGAGCCAGTCAGCCAATAATCCGCTATAGTTACGATAATGATACTCCTGTATTTGCATGGCACAGTTACAACGAGAAGATATTTTAATTCAATACACTGTAAACATTTACAAGCCACATTTATTTTATAATTGTCCTATATGAAAGCTGAATCATGGATGAATACTGAAATTTTACAGTTACACTGTTACTCTATGAAGTCTAATATAAAAGTTATGATTTTTTTTTGCAACTCAAACATTTCTTAGTGCTAGATACTTGCTGAGAAATTTTAAATGCAAAGATTTTGTTCATATAACTTTGAAAGAAAAAAAAATTTTTTAATTAAAAAATAAAAAATGTATCAGGAAAAAATGATTGGTTGTTTAATTTTAAAATTTTTTTGTTATAGATTTTGTTACTAATAGGGGTTAATATTTTTTTATCGATAATAATCATCTTAAATATGTAATAAAAACATTTAAGTATTCTCAGTATTTTTTATAGTAACATAATTTGTGATTTTACGACAACTCACGGAAAAAGTTAATGTTTGCTTCATTATTTGTCCATAATAAGCAATATCATGTATTCTTAACATAGATTTCTCATGAAAATAGCCTTATCGATTTGCGTTCTGCATACACCCGAGCACAAAACTGGACAATGACCAGTCTGTAGGTTTTTACTTTAACTGCTATAGCACTATTTATTATTAATGCTGTCATTTAACTATAGCGTGTATACTAACTTTATACTGATATATTCGCTTTTGCATGTAAAACTGGTCAGAATTATATTTGCTCCGAATAAGTCATTTAAATGATAAGTACTGAAATTACTAGATTTATTTGTCTATAAAAAATTTTTACTGTTTACTTAAATATGGTTTTACGAAAATTATCTCTAAAAAAAAATATTTCAAAAAGTCGATCTTATTTCATATAAACATAAATCAAAATATTTATATAACTCAAATTTTAGAGTGAAATTTTTAATTAGTCAAAAATAAGATTTTCAACATACCGAGGCCGAAAGTTTGATTTTCTTCTCGTTTTTTTTTTTTTTTGGGAAGAAAGCGCCACATTTCAGATCACTGACAATTAGTTGGATATCTTTCGTTCTGCTAACTACATATAATTTTCCGTTTTTATCATAACTAGATTTATTACCTATATCCTCTAATTATTCTCGATGAGTATTATTATTTTAGTATTACTTATAGTAAATATCAGAATATTTAATAATAAAAAGTATTAAATTTCATACTTTTATAACCTACCATAATAATGCTTATATAGATTATTTTATTGAAGTCGAAATTTCGGTCTTGTTACGATGAAAAATAGTATGCGCACTACAAAAGGAAAG
Organism: Macrocentrus cingulum; assembly: GCA_002156465.1. Taxonomy (NCBI): domain Eukaryota; kingdom Metazoa; phylum Arthropoda; class Insecta; order Hymenoptera; family Braconidae; genus Macrocentrus; species Macrocentrus cingulum. The sequence continues at coordinate 6,625 of MVJL01001261.1, read as the reverse complement.
CACTATTAAAAAAATGTAAAAATAAATTTTCAATTGAAAAATTTATAAATTCATTTTTTTCAATGTATTTTCAAGATTTTTAAATATTTTTAGAGGCAAAAGAAAAAAAAATAATAAAATTAACACGAGTATGCTCAAAAACATAAATAATAGGTTTAATCACACAATTAACTCTTGCAACAGCTAAGATTAATACACATAAGCGTGGCTGTTGCGTTGCAATATCTCTGTGATATCACGTAAAACACAAGTTCATTGTTCCAAGCTCTTGTTTCGTTACATCAAGCGTGATCGAGAGAGATGGCAAATGCAGAATTATTATCATTTAATTTTTTTTCCAGGCAATAAACACAAGCGATATATACACTCTGAGACGTTTGAGCATCGTGTAACAGTCGTAACCGATTTGCTTCATGAACCCCCTTTTGATTTTCCTCCGTGTTCTTCGATTATTAATCATACGACAAGAAATGAATGTAAACACAGCTCGATAGCAGTAATTTATTATAACCGGCTGTCGCTCACTTTGATGATTACCAAGAGCGAGACATTCGTCGTCGACAAATGGCGCATATTAAACCGTATATAATAATAATTCGCTTAAAATAGCCATCAGTGGCGCATTAATAATATCAAACAGCTATTGATTTTATAGATCATCCCTTTATATTAATTAAAGTAGTCCGACTGTCTAAAAACTAGTCAAATTACCGTCACAAAGTCGTCCTTTATTTATATTTTTATAAATCATAAAAATTCGTTTCAATTAAATTAACATAAAATTTTTTGAAAAAAATATGATTCATATATTCAAGTGAAATCAAATGCATGAATTTGCGAAATACTTTTTCAACTTTTTCTAAGTATAAAGAGTCCCGATAAACGCAATATTTTTTTAGTGAAAAATAGTCTTTGAAAAAATGTAACATTTTTGATATTTTTAAAAATTAATTCCATCATGAAAAAAAAAAGATATTAGTCTCTATAAGGCTACATGTTAAATAGCAAATTTGAAAATGCAATTGCACAAAATTTGTGGCCGATAGACTGCCTCATTTTTTCATATGTATTTGAAATCATTAAATGGATCGATATATTGCCGGACTACTTTATTAATAAAACGCAATTTTTAATTCCCCATTGATATTTGCGAAACAAACAAATGATGAGCGTTCCCTAGCCTCTCTGTGTCGCAGGGAAACACGATAGATGGTCTGAGAATTTTATGTAGTCGTTCAAGGTCCGGCGAATTACTCTCCCGCAAGTTAAATTGGTACTTACATATCTCTTGTTCGTGGTGGCACATTTTTGGCACGTTAGCCAGCCACATCTGTGCGAGCTTCTCTGCGCCCTGGCTTATATGTCTTTTTGTAACGACGTATTTAGTCCATGCGAGCTCCGATAACCGTGCAGTATAAGCATTTTAACCGGCAAACATGCTGTTGATGCTTTTTCTCGCCTCTTCACCACTTCCACTGTGATAGATGGTGCCGCGCGAGCTGTGACAGAGGGTGTATACTTTAGCCTTGTACTGCAAAATGTGCCACAAATACAATTATCATAAATCAATAAACGAATAATCACCTTTTTAACATTTTTTTCGTGCAGCGCGCGCGTCAACGCGCAAAATTTGGCCGTCGAGCCGCCAGATGCCAGCACATTGCGATATCTCCCTGAAAATATATTCACTGTGTCTGATATGTTGTTTATATTTTTGTCCGATGTATAAGTAACATGTATGCACTTAATAAAAGTTCACTAGCCGATGCAGTCGCGCTCTAGAGAGTGACACACGGGAAATGCTAACGAGGGTTATAACCATGCCATCATGGTTACGCACTGAGCACAATAACAAATATCAACCGCGACAATTGCCAGCTGCAGCATATGCTTATATTTACATATGTATAAGTATATACTGGGCGTTTAGTCGTGGGTTTTTTCCGTATTTCACGCAATTTTCCCCATCATCGTGACTCGCAACAGTAAAATAGACTTTTAAATGTGCTCATAGGTTGCTCTGATTGCCGAGAATCTCGCCTGGAATGCAGAAAGAAATTTTTATTCTTCAAATAGGTATAGAAATATCCATTCTTTTTATTATTTTAAAATAATCTTGAATTTTTTTTTTGTTAATATAAATATTATTTGGATCAAGTATTGTATAAGATTGTTTTTCTTTTTTTTTTTTCTTTTCTAATCGATGAAAGTGTTCTCGATTTCTTGAGGATAATAAATATTGCGAAAAAAAAAAAAAGAAATTGAGGAGGGTTATATATATTGGATAAATGAGAAACGACAAAGCAAGCGATGAAAACAGAGCATTTTGAGGCGATAAATTTTAGATAGAAACCGCGAGTATTCAAGGCTATAAATTTCCGCGATTTTGGTCGGTCATGACTCCCGAAAACTTGGGGATTATATTGAGTAATAAAAAAAAAAAAAAAACCGCCAAGAACAAGAATGGAGTTGTAAACGGATGGAGAACAGATGTGGGTGTTTGTGTATCGACATTTTCAAAAATTAGTAAATTCTGCCGGGTTATTTGATGGCCACCAGAGCACGAAGGTCAATGAACTCTTATAAATAATAAAAATCTCCGACCCTCACCAGGATAAAACATCGGAACGACGTATACTTGGTGTAATTTAAAATAAAAAATGAAGGAAACTTTTTCAATATATTATTGAAAGAATTCAAACAAACTTTTTTTTTCAGTTATGGAATAATTCAAAAATATATTTACAGGTAAATCAGATCCAATATCCAAACAAGGTATGATTTATCCCGCAGGGCAACAGATGACACTAAAGCCGATATTGACTTTTGGACGCAAAAAAATGGATGTCCGGATACTGGAGTAGTGAAAGCTACCGCATGTCCCTTATTCCGGACACAACGATCTTTTATATATTTCAACAAGAAATTCATCAATAGTAATAGGAATACTGTCAAACAATACCTTTTCAAAAGGATTTTTGGTTTTTGGAATGTTAACTTGCGATAGAAAAATTTTTTTTTGAAAATTTTAGACGGGGTATTTTGTGAGAAAAGAAACCATTGAGAGTCGATCTCCATTGGCAATTGCCCATTAGTTGTCATGGTTACTTTTGTCTTCCAATGGGAAATTCCCAATGGAAGAGGCTTTGTCAATAGAGATCAATGGAGTTTTTTTTTTTTACGGTATCCCCTTTGAAAATCGTGATTTTAGTGATTTTTTTTTATTTTCTGACAATAACTCGGCAAATAACCGAGATAACAAAAAATGTTATCCCACCTAATTTATTAAGGAAACTATTTCCCACAGAAAACATCAAGTAAATTTTTGTCCATCTCCCTTAATTTTTGTGATATTACTGTTTTTTTGAAATTTATATTTTTCAAAATATCTCGAAAATAAAGCGACATATGAAAAAAAACTTATTCTACATTTTTTGTAGCAAATTAAATTCCTTATTATTTTAGTCGAATAATATTAATTTTTCGTTATCTTGCTTAGTTATCGAGTTATCAGGAAAAAAAAAAAACAAAAAATCATGAAAACAAGATTTTCATCGGGTTTCACACCCTTTTGAAAATTTGACAAAAAAAATTTTTATACAATCAATCATCTCAGAATTGACTATATTGAAGCATTTTCGGTCACTTTATTTATAAGAGTTCACATTGAAAATTACATTTTCGCAAATACAAAAAAAAGTATGAGCTCTTTTTGCATGAGTGACGCGATATATGCAAGTGATAAATTTCTTTTGTATGTTTTCAGCGGGAGCCAGTGTGCGGGACGGCGGGGAATAAATCTGCACCCTGGTCAGTGTGGCGATGGACAGTAAACAAACGTGTAGACACGGGTATAAGCAAACGAAATACGCTAGCTCATTAGGCGTCAACAATAGTGCAACAAATCATGGAGATAAGCATCTTGAAATAGCTGTGGACGCGGTGCCGAACGAGGCTGCAATTGTGGCAGGTAATGTGTTTATATTCATTTTAAATTACATTTCTTCAATTTTATATCGAAGGTTATATTCATGAAATGCCGCACGCAAAGCTTGGCGGGACGAGAGAGTATAAAAAGCATAATAAGACAGTGCAAAAAATAGTATAGAGGTATGAGTACTCAATATACATACGTCTCAAATAGCACGGCCTCCAACTCATCGCTTTGCAGGATATTGCAGGGGCAACACCTGCCTTGTAGGGCTTTGCGTGATCCTACGTGCCTATCAACTTAGAATTATTGAAGATCCGACTGCCACCCTCGAGGGTAATACGCCTGTATTATCATCGATCGTATACTGTATACATGTAGCGCTGCATTTTGCGCACGCACAATATCAAGTCTTCTCGCCATGGGAATTATAGTAAAATTTCAAACAAAATCATCAAATAATTTAATTGAAATGAAATGTAAGAAAAATTTACCAGATATTTTTTCCAATCAAATTATCATCATTGCTTTAATATTTCTATCTAAATAATTGTAATTTCCACTCAGATATATTTCGACTATAATTTTAAGGGTACTAGGTATTTCTACTAGACAAATACCTAAGAAATATTATAGCGAAAATGGACTAGGCGAGTGTCGAGCACACCCTATTGATTCGCATAAGAGTACTGCAAGAATTAATCAATCGAGAAAATTGTAATAGACACTCAAAATGAATTTTATAATCGATGAGAGAATTTTGTTCAACTTCAAATCTGTCCTATTTAAATAATCAAATTAATCGGCCGACCATTCGATGAATAGATAATAAATGATATACAAGCCCTGGTATCATACGATTTTTGTATATTATGGGTCTTATATAGAATGAGTTATGTTTGATTAAAATTTTTTTCTAATTTCTAGTTCTGTTACTGACTATTTAAAAAATTCCAGCAGTGCAGTTTCTCGACATTTCCCGTGAAGGAAAATTTTTTTTCACCATCATGATCGCGGGGCTGCGATAATTAATCGACTTGAATGAAGGATTGAGAGGTGTTTAATGTCACGGCTAAATTAAACACAGCGTGTGCAGAATTGTATTGAGGCTCATTTAGAGGATGTGCGCAAAAACGCGATGATCGGAATCTATACCTGGAACCCGTTGTCGAGCGCGGTTTTCTTTGAGGTTTCCAAGCTCTCGCTTGGGTCTAACTAATTCAACTAACCCAAAATCCTTTGATTCCCACCGAATAAACGTCTCGTGGCCTTGCCAATAAATTATAGAATATTTATTATCTGCTTTTTTTCAACTAAAATTCATCATCGTAAAGTTGTGGTATATCTAGAAGTTTTGTACATCAGTATAATCACAAGCTTGAAGGCCACTATCTCGAAATAGAATAGAACGGATCCATGCGCCTGTCTGTCATCCAACAATGACTGTCAAATGTCTTAACCGATCCTCGGTGAAATTTATCACGCGCCATTGTTCGACTTTGTCACAATACGAGCGTGACAGACAGCCAGTTGATCCGATGAAAAGCAGGGTGATATCAAAAATTATCATGGATTTCCATAAAAATTCGCCTCTACTCTCTCATCGCCGATGAGATGCAATATAACCCTGGAATTCAGATTATTAAAGAATACCATCTGGACAGAAAGTTAATTTTTCATACCACTATATCCAATTTACTCGTATTTCACTTGTATAATTTTAACTTCGCTCCTCCGTTCATGCATTTCGAAAAACTGGAGTTTAAAAATTTTGTAAATTGAAAAAACACAATCCCATTCGTTCATGCATTTCGAAAAACTGGAGTTTAAAAATTTTGTAAATTGAAAAAACACAATCCCATCCCGAGTCGAAAAATAATAATCCAACTAGTACCCCCCCGAGTCGAAAAATAATAATCCAACTAGTACCCCAGGTCCCGCGTTCTCGGGTACTAGTTGCCAAGTTTTTAAATGTAAATTATGGTCCCGATTAGAACCCATAGCACCGGCTTATTTCCTATTTCGGAGCTGTGGGTACTATTTGGGACCTGCCATTTCGGGCTTTGTGGGCTCCATTCGGTACTTGCGCGTTCTCTTGCTCGACCGTTGTAACAGATATCTCTCTAATATCACAGTAAAAATATCGTCTAATTAATGGAAAAAAAATAATACGCGATTAATACAATCGGGAATCGTCTCAGTGATTATTATCTTGACCTAACCGACGAAGAAAAAACCTACCTAAATTTCGCGCCTGACCGGGATTGAACCTACGACCTACGACTTGGGGAACACGGACGTTACCTATAAGCTACGGACTCGCTCGCTAAAAAAATGCCATTCACTGTCCTTTATAAATATAAATAATATTATTTAACATCAAATATTTTCAAAATATATTTACAAGGACAGCGTATAATTATATAAAATTGTCTCAATGTAGTTAAATGATGTTTAGTTGAAATTTCAACTAAACATTATTTAACTACTTTGAGACAATTTTATATTAATTCGGCGGATCTCTAAGTGGATTAATAAATTATCTAGTCACACATTAATATGCAGTTGATTGCCCTACCTATTTTTAAAAACAATCTCCTGTCAGGACAATATATTTGGAAATTTGTATAAAATTTATATAAAATTTCTTAATTCTTTGTTTAAAAAATTAAATTTTTTAGACGCTTCTATCAA
>MVJL01001260.1:0-24672 GCA_002156465.1 Macrocentrus cingulum | reverse complement strand
GTATTATTTACATTTTTTTAAAGTACTATTTACATCTATTTATTTACATATTTTTACAGTATTATTTACATATGCTTACAGTGGTATTTATAATTCATCTTGATAACTTTATCTTTTTTTTTTATTTTATGACAGAAATCGTTCCTTCTAGCCCTGTATGACGCCTTCACATTTTTTATGATTCTTGATAACTTTATCTTTTTTTTTTATTTTATGACAGAAATCGTTCCTTCTAGCCCTGTATGACGCCTTCACATTTTTTATGAATTTCGGAGGATAATGGAGAAGCTGAATAATGAAAAGGTGCAAAGAGTGGTCAAGCAGCAACAGTTCAAAGCCGAATGGAAGAATAAAAAGTTTCAAAGTTAATTTATTTAATAAATTAAGTTTAATAACATATAATGTATAATAATAATAATTCCATTAAGCAGTAAATTTTAATTCATCTCTTTCTTTTTCTAATTGTATTTTTTCGAAATTTAGATTTTGAATTTCTGAGGTTAAAAAATAGTTGTAAAAATTAATAAATCTAAAATCCAATATTGAAAAGGAAAAAAAAAGAAATATCGTCGCCATCTATGTCCGGTGAGGTTAAAAAATAGTTGTAAAAATTAATAAATCTAAAATCCAATATTGAAAAGGAAAAAAAAAGAAATATCGTCGCCATCTATGTCCGGAAACGGAATCCCAAGTTCAATGGTTGTATTTTCAGCAATAAAAACCTATGAATAAGGAATAAAAAATTAATAAGATATAACATTTCATATGTAATGTCGTATCATTTTATAAAAATGAATACTCGGTTAGCCAATATTTTCTTCATTTTCTTCATGGACGTTGAACGTACTTGGCCATAAAGAAGATGCTTAACTTCCAGTTGTTGTTGAGCTAAAAACACATAGTAATCGACGCCATTCATTTTCTTTATGCCGTAGTTCTCAATGATAACGCCTTGATAACTGTAAAAAGATTTCTACTTATTAATTTTCACTGATAAATTTGTTAAGAAAAAAAAAATTTTTTACTTCTAAAAACTTTCAATTTTCCTAGCGGAAAGCAAAAAAAATTATATATCAAAACTTACCTATAAAGTTGGAGCAAATCAAAAGTATTATTAATTGGAAACTGATTCAATGAGTTGTCCATAATAAAGTTCATATGACGTTGATTATAATCAATGCAATTAATTGACAGCAAAGAATTGGGGTTATTTTTGTTCGGCGCTTATTCAATTTTTTGAACAAAAGAATATCTCTGTCAAAATGTTTTTAAAATGCAGAAAAAAAATAGCAAAGAATTGGGGTTATTTTTGTTCGGCGCTTATTCAATTTTTTGAACAAAAGAATATCTCTGTCAAAATGTTTTTAAAATGCAGAAAAAAAACAATTCTGGCCAAGTTTCAGAGTTCTAAAAGCTATAGATTTAGAGACACGCATTTTTTTTTGTACGCCCACGCACAGCCCTCTAGGTAAAAAAAACAATTCTGGCCAAGTTTCAGAGTTCTAAAAGCTATAGATTTAGAGACACGCATTTTTTTTTGTACGCCCACGCACAGCCCTCTAGGGGTAGAATATCATAAAATTAGCTCTTATTAAATTCAAACATACCAAAAAAAATATTCTGGCCATGTTTCAAAGTTCTAAAAGCTATAGCTTGAAAGATACGAATTTTTTAAATTAGCTCTTATTAAATTCAAACATACCAAAAAAAATATTCTGGCCATGTTTCAAAGTTCTAAAAGCTATAGCTTGAAAGATACGAATTTTTAAAATATTTGACGCCCCCGCTCAACCCTCAAGGGGTATATAATCTTAAAAATTAGTTATTAGTGAATTCAAACATGCCAAAAGAAATATTCTGGCAAAGTTTCAGGGTTTAAAAGCTATAAAGTTGGAAAAAATAAATTTTTTTTCAATTTTTAACGCCCCCGCACCGCCCTCTAAGGGTAAAATATCATAAAATTAATTTGTAGTAAATTCAAACATGCTAAAAAGAATATCCTGGCTAAGTTTTATACGTAAAAGAGCTATATTTTGAAAATGTGAATTTTCCATTGTTGACACCCCCGTAACCCCCCTTGTGGGTGGAATTTCGTAAAATCCGTTCTTAGCTGACCTCTACTCGACGAATGAAATATTCCTACCAAATTTCAAGTCTCTAGGTCTTATGGTTCCAGAGATATCGTGATGAGTGAGTATATACGTGGTAATCTCCTATATATATATAGATAGAATAGATTGAGTTATCCTCGAGTCGTGATTTCGGATAACGAAAATCAATTTATCAGTAAAGAGTTTACCACGATATTACGAGACTACGGAATTGAACATGTAAAAAGTCCGCCGTATTCCTCACAATGCAATCCTGTCGAGCGTACGAAACGCGTGACAAAAACTATGCTTGCCCAATTTGTCCGGAAAAACCAGCAATCATGGAACAAGGTACTCCCTGAGTTAATGCTTGCATATAACACCGCGAAACACGAGTTGACTATGTTTTCTCCACCATATTTGAATTATGGACGCGAACCGGATCCACCAACGAGATTGGGAGTGGGTGTTTGAGATAATATACAACATTGTGAACGCTTGGAAACATTAAAAGAAACTGTAGAACTAGTCAGGATTAAGTTGGCAAAAGCATTTTCTAAACAAAGTCAATATTATGATTAAAACAGGCGAGAATGGCTACCGAAAGTCGGCGGAAGTGTTATGGAACGAGAACATCATTCATCATCTGCCGCAGATCATTTTACAGCCAAACTAGCGCCGAAGTATTCGGGAAATTATATAATTAATAAAATTGTAGCTAAAACAATAGTTGAATTCAAAGACCAACACGAGTTAAAAAATATTGACTTATATTATAGATGATAAACAAAAATTCTGCACATTTGTGAATGACTTGATTGAGTCCGGCAGGATTAAAGTTCCAGATTACCTCGACATTAATAAGATTGAGAATATTTATCAATCATCAGATGCTCTCGACTTGTGAGTAGTAGATACTGTAGGATGTGTATTTTTGTAAATAATACAATATTGTTTATATTTACAGTGAGAATGTGCCTGTGAAGCTTGGTGACGATGTAAAGTTTGTAGTTGATACCGGTAAGAAGCGTAGTTTTATCCATACCATCTACCCAATATATTGTCCCTACTATTTTCGTAGCGAATATTATTTAATTATTTATTTAATGCTTTTCATTGATAGATAAAATCAAAGCAGCTGTTCCTGACAACGAAACCGGCACTGCACATAAAGACAACAATACTCCGAGCGTGGAAAACAATCCCCAAGCTCATGCAGTGGTTCGTGAATCAATAACGCTGGAGAAATGTCATTCACCGTTAGTTGTTTTATTATTTTCCTTTATCAGATATATTTAGTTGGATATTTAATTACTCTTATGGATATCTATAACAGGGCTACGTCAGGAAGTCCCGTCTGGCAATATTTTTAAAAAATCGATAAAGATAAAGCACGCTGCATTATATGCGAAAAAGATTACGCGCGTTCTGGAAATACGACGAACTTAATTCAACATCTCAAAAATCAGCACCCAAGGCTGTGCGCTCCCGAGTTCATCAGTCAGTCAAAAAAACGTAAATTAAATGATCCAGGCGAGAACAACCAAAAAAAGAAGTTGAAGGTAGGAATTTTTTATTCCACCTATACATGTCGCCATTATTTTAGTTGAAAAAAAATTCGACCACTTATAAAATTATATTATAGACAGAGTACGGAAGAATCGACAATATGATTGCCAATCAAACGTCGTATGCTTGTAAGTGTTTCATATTTTATCATATTAGTTGGATATCGAAATTCTTGATTTAATTACTTAAAAATATTTCTTAGCGGGGGGCGCAAAGGATGAGGAGGTCACAAATGCCGTTTTATATTTCATTGAGAAGGATGTGCTGCCTCTGAAGACAGTTGAGAATGAGGGATTTCGATCATTGATGAGGACAGTGGCTCCCCACTACAACATTCCGAGCCGCGACACAACATCAAGACTTTTGAAGGCGAAATATGACCAATTCAAGACGACTATTCGTGAGGAGTTGACTAAGGTATCACGTTATTGTTTAACGACCGATATTTGGACGGACATGTCGAACCAGAGTTACTTAGGCATGACATGTCATTATTTGGACGGCGAGATTTACATGAAAAACGTGAAACTTGGTGTTTTACCCCTCGCAACGGCTCACACTTCGGAAAATATTGTCGACGCAATGCTGTAAATGATGGGAATTTTTGGATTGCAGCCGGAAAAATTGGATGTGATTGTTACTGACAGTGCTGCGAACATGATAAAAGCGGCAAATATGGAATTTGGGAAAGAAAAGCACATAAGGTGCTTTGCACATTCTTTGTCTCACCTGGTGCCAGCTGCTACCAAGTCGAGTGAGAAAATAGCCGATCTAATCGAGAAGGTCAAGAATATAGTGAGTACAATCCGACGAAGCGTTCCGGCATCAGACGATTTGAAGCGTCGCCAACGACAAGACGGTATCACAGAGGACAAGGTGAAAATATTCATTAACGACGTTTCAACCCGTTGGAACTCGACTTTTTTCATGCTTCGTCGCTTCTTGGAGCTTGAGGATTATGTATACGCGGTGACAAAAAAATGCCAGCATCCACCAACTTTGCTGTCACCTGAGAAAATCGCGCTACTAAAAGATCTCATCCAGTTAATGAAACACGTCTCTGATTTCGGACCAGGTGATTTTTCCTTCGAAAGGTGTAGGGGAGGTCACACCATTCAATCACTGGCAAACTCTGAAACCATCATATCCGCGACTTTTTAGATTGGCAATTGAAAGTCTAGCAGTTGTCTCCACATCTGTGCCATCTGAGCGATTGTTCTCACTGTCTGGATTGATTATGACTGAGAAAAGGAACAGACTCACTGGTGAGCACCTAAATGAATTAATGGTTTTGAACGGTGTTGCCAAAGAACATTGGCGAGTCAAATAACTTGTAGAATACTTCAATGTTATGCGATTACCTGATAGGCTTAAGTATTCTGTCAAATCGATCCAGTGATAATATAATATTGCAATCTATCTGGTGATAATAGTTTTATAAAGCATATTAATGTAATTTTATAATGTTGTAATTTTTACAGAGCATTTAACAATAAAACGATGCAGTTGATGCACTGGAAGATCGAATGCTGGACTTTAGGATCCAAGATTCTTGAAGCATGTAACGCTGTCAAGTCCAAAATTGTAAATAAATAAAATGCCACAACATAAATTTCCTATAGCATGGTGCTCTAATAATATGCACTTAATTTTTTTTAATTGCAAATTGAACACGAAAAAATACATTAATATTCATGGGCATTGAGGTTAAAATCTATAAAAAATATTTAAAAAAAAACAATTAACTTTCAGAGAGAGAGAGAGAGAGTATTAGAGTATTATATATATATTTATCGTGCGATTAATCGATTATCAGATTATTTTTGGGCATAATCGATTTTAAAAAATTGTCGGCTCAAATAATCGATTATTTAACAATCGATGATTTTTTTGAACATCGCGCATCACTAGTGCACAGGCGAACTCGCGCTCAGTTGCCTTGTGGCCGTCAACTTGATACCAACTATGAAAGATTAATCACCGAATTCACCGAAACTTTCACATACAATGGTGAGGTTTCGCAACGTGTCGGGAGATCCCTTTAAGAACGGTATCGAGATTAGTCCACCGAAGAAAAAACCAGCAAAACAAGTAACCTAAGAATCGTGAAAGACGAGCATCTCGAAGGAAAAAACATTATCACGTTGCCCGATAAAACGCTGCAGCGAACGGGCGAGCCAGAAAAATCGAGTAAATCGACGTGTGCACAAGACAAGGACCCTTCAAAGAAACGCGCGATCATATTGACTCTTGAGGAATTACCACAATGCTGTCATCAAAAGCACGCGCGCCACCAGAATATCGCCTAATCCGCACTGATTTTAACGACAAACGTTTCAAGAAGAGAAACCCGTTCTTCCGACTAGCTAATCGCGGATCAAGGCGTATACCAGTTCAATGGATACTTTCGGCCCGTTGAGGAGGTTACACCAGAGTTACAGACCGCGATAAACAACGATACTGTGAGTGTTTCTCATAAGGTGCGCTGTGAAATATTTTCTATCGTTTTATATTTTATTCTTCTCTGTTTTCGCAAGTAAATGTTTTTTTCTGTTTACCAATAAGTGTGACATGAATACAAAGTTCCTTTTTTTTTTCTTTTTATACCGGCCAAGGATTGTCGAGTATGTTTTATGTGCCAATGTTCAAGCCAATGTTTATATCGATAAGCTTTCAGGCATGATCTTCCTGTATAAGTTCTTTTTTTAGTACTGTAACTGTTTGTTTATTGATGTGTAACATCTTCTCTCTCTATCTAAATCTGAGATTATATTTATATGTGTAAACTATATTATTGATTATGGTTACTGTTAAACGTCTGACAAAGTTCATCATTGTGAAGAAATGCAAGTGAGTAATATGGAATTATTCAAATGAATATTATAGTGCATATCATTTCAATATTTCGAGGTTAGTTCTTGTCGCCGTCAATATAATTTCTTTGATTGATATTTAAAAAATTATCTCGATTAAAAAAAATTAACTGATTCAGTACACACTAATTAATAGCCGAGCTCGTGGCACAGTGGTCAAGACCATGCGGCTGCGACTCGGTGCAATGTGGGATCGCGCCTTGGTTAGGGCAGGTTTTTTCCGGGCTGCGAAGGATGTCAAGATTGACCATTCTCTTGATAGAGATACGAAGGTCTCTACTCCTGTGAGATCTATTCGTTAGCTACGGAGAAAAATCTTAAAAGGCAGACAACGATACGGAAGAATACGGAAAGCAAAAAACCGCGTAAAAACCTACTGAGCGTGAGTATACGCGGGATACAAATACCCCATATATGCGAAATTATCGGCAAAAGGAACGTGAGGAACAATAAAAAGCTGGAGGAGTTCAAAATTGCCCACAATTCGTCCCAACGCAGCAGGGAGCACAATTTTCTCACAAACATTAACGGCTGACTCAACTGCTGCTTTACCAAATCTAGTTGTCAATAATGCAACTTTACGATTCCCGAGAAAAAAAAATTGTATCTGAACATGCATAATGCATATAAGTTCATATAAACTGCATATATGTTCATTGAATATTATATATGGGAAACAATTGACTGTCATAATTGATTATGTATAATCATACATGGATCATATACAATTTTCAATGCAATGACATAACGCCATACTTGCCAATAATATCAGCTTTGTATGTTTGAATGCAAATATATATGAACAAATATGCACTATGAAATTTGTTGGATATGACTATGCATAAATCTACTGAATTGTATATTTGAAGCATCGATTATACATTTTCATACAATATATTACCTATACAGTCATCTTAAGTCGTACACGCTCAGATAAGTTTATTGCCAGCTATATACAATATTAAATAGGGTATTTGAACTTGTATATCAAGCTGCAGACAATCATGTATGAGCATAAAATAGTGTGCTTCTGAGTACATGAAGGTAGAAGAAGCATTTTATGTAGGCATATATATTTATTTACACAAATATACGGTACATACATTTTGCATATAGACTGTCATACAATTGAAAATCTGAATGAATCGTGTCATGTATGACTGTGTCATATTATAAATGAATATTTAAAATACATGTTCCCCATTGTTATAACACTTGTTTCCATAGAAATTGAGACTATCGCTTCATATAGTTTAAAATTTTATAAATAAATAATGTCTTCATCAGGCATTCATGATGAATATTTCCGGATTTTAAGCGTTACACTTGATTTATACTGTCTAATTCTCATTAGAAAACTTTCCTCAACAAATTTGGTTGCTTAGCGATATAATTACCAATTCTTATGAGATGAAAGATGGATTTAATTTCATTTAATTTCACCAATCGTAATGAAGTGTTAACTGCAAGAGGTAATATGTGATTCACAATATTTTGTGTGCTTTGATGAAAAAATATGTCAGAATGCTTGATCGAAAAACACTCGACAAGACAATAAACATCCGTATCTACTGGGAAAAATAATCGAATAGCACCATAAATTGTATTTTCATCCTGATCATCAATCTGTACGGTATAGCTGTTATTTTTTACTGTTTTATACATCTTTGAAGTATATATTCTATCATTCACTTGGGCTCGCGCGTAAAATGGTAGTATTTGAACGTCAAAACGATGATTTTTTAAGAATCTACTCTCGTCATCACTTAATAAAGTCTCCTGCTCAGGTTGACCAAGCAATTCTACTTTCAACGAATCAACACTGTCTAAAGCTTTTTTTTCATCGAGATGATGCCTCAGAATTCGAACGCCTTGAGTGATTTGCAATCTATTGACAATTTCTTGCCCTAAATGTTTTGTCCCATGGACGCATCGTGCAATATTTCCATTCTGACTCTTAAACACAAACGCTGAGGTAGCCCAGAGGGGGCCCCATCGCTCAACGACAAGTGGTAAATGCGTAAGCTGGTGGACGTTGTACGTTAACTCTCGATCATCATACAAAGTGCCTGTTTTTTTGACGAACAATTTTAACATTTTATCAACCTCTTCAAGCTCACTTTTCTCTATGCGAGTTTGCAGTAACTTAAACAATGATATCACAAAAAGAATCCAGTGTTGAAGGTATTCCTCAGGTAAGTAATTAGATAATGTCGGAAGAGAATAAAAAAGTACAAAATTGTAATACTCAGAAGCTTTGAAATGCTTATTCTCTTTTAAAGTACGTGGGTTTCGGTTAAAAAAATATGGAGGATCGATATTTATATAAAAATGATCAATTTCGCGAAGAGATTTTTTCAAACTCCACCTGCCGCTTTTGTTCAACCACACGTCTAAAAATTTTCTTGCTGCGCCTAGTAACCATGAATGCATGTACTCGGGAATCATGCAGGTGCCAAGGTCTAGAAAAGGCAATTCAGATAAAATAGAGACTCCTTTCACGCCTTTAATGTGACTTATTCGACACACTTGATGGGCATCGAGGTACATTTTTGAAAGCTGACGTAATTCATTTGCTTGCTATAATATTCTTTCCGTCGTTCTCAAAATACTATTTTGACCGCTTGGATAAATTCGTATAGTTTTCTTACCCTCAATTTTTTTCGCTTGCACCATTTCAATCTCACAAGTATTGCAACCATATTCCCCATTATAGTTTACAATATTCTGAAGCGCAGCTCGTGCAGGAGCGTCAGCAATGACTACAGGGACAACAACTCGACATATTGACAGTTTTTTAGTTCGGGGATGGATAAACTTTATGCCCTCATCAAACGATCTCTTTAATTTAGAAACAAAGGGCTTCAACAACATCATCATATCTGGTTTTACTTTATCGAACCAGAGGCCTATCACGATCAAAAAAGATTCCCTTAAATAATCGGGCAGTTCCGCAATCGTACACATAATCGGCCAACAGTGATTTTTTGAACTCTTTTTCAAAGCGAGGCCGTCCGTATTTAAAAGAAGTGTGAGATCAAATTCCCCCCTGCCTGGCCGAGAATTGACTCGGATATATTCTGTACTGTCAGTTATATCTGTAATCACGCTGTTGTCTTCAGATCCAGAAAATGGTTTCAATTTCGCGGCTAAGTTACGAGACTCAAACATATCTTTGATTTGATTGCATAAATCGAATTCGAAAAAAAACGAATTTTTTTTTTCTTCAACTTGACATAATAAACATTCATTTTCTGGCTTTTGAACACCATAATAATGATAACAGCCATTACAATAATAGTGTCTAATTATATTGAAAGTTGGCGCTGATTTTTGAGCAATTTTTAATAGCTTAAACGGTGTCGTTGGAAAATTATCTTCATTTTCAGGGATGACTTTGTGCAAAAAAGATAAAATATCTCCTAAACCTGACTTGGTCCAATTATGACGAACATACAGCTCCAATAGTTCTACGGTATTTTCGTCGATAGCTAGAGGTGACAGACTATTGTCACAAACATAATCACTCATTGTAATATCCTGACTATCATGGTCATTACTACTATCACTAGACCGATTTTTTGGACCAAATCATTATTGTCTAGATTGTTTATTCTCATGCCAAGAAAGTGATTGTTATCGGGGTCACGGTCCTCACAACTATCATCACTAGAACTCGTCACATCACTTTCAATCTCAGGGTCATCTTCCATCGCATTTTCTTCTATATCCATATTGTTTGTGTGGGTAAGCTGCATGTCAAGACTCTCATCATGATAGTGTTGGTCGCCTCCAACAACATCATACAAACAACGTGGGTTATTGTCTACTTCGTTATCGTCAACTTTTAGGTTAGCTGCCTCGATTTTTGATTGTTTCCTCTGCAATGTTCTGAGGGGTATCTATAAATAAAAAATGTAACAAAGACTTATACTAAATATTATTTGTTAAATTTTTCCGCAATTATTACAATCTATCTGTATTTTGATTCATAGTGCGGGAATGATAGATAAATTGTAATAGCAATATACATACGAAAATTGTATCATCATTTTTCCACTGCTTATATTTTCTTTTAGTGGGTGGCGAATAATCCCCATCATCTGCCATTTTCAAGCACTTATCTAACTAAATGTTTGTATTTAATATACCACACTGCGTCAAATCCAATAGAAAATATGTGTGAAAATAAAGTGCTTATATTATTATATCTGTTGGCGTATCGATATACATAACAACACGATATATCGAATGAAACCAGCAGGGACAATGGATGCTCCCGCGTTTTTTCAATAATTATAACTTACATATAGATGTATATATACCTACATACTCATGTATAAATTATTCAAAAATCGGGAATTCTTGCAAATAAATTATTCTCGTATGAATGATATCCATCTCGTTATCTTAAATACATACTTTTAAAAATATTGATAAATATTAAAAATAATTAGCACGAATGTCGTTGCCGCCAAAAAGCCAGTGCAGCAGCACCACGATGGCGTCGTAGTGGCGTGACTTGCCAATGCGCATGCGATTTGGCTATTTCAGTTTCTCAAGCCGAAGCCACCATAGACAGCCATTATTCTAATACAGCTGCACGTGGCCGTTTATTGGTGTGTGTTGAAAACTTTCTCAAACAATTTGTGTCTCATTTATCAAAGTGCATTCAATTAAATTGGCCAGTGGATATTTATCGAGATATTCCCTATATCAACTGCGAAGTGAATAACGAGTTACCGCCAAAAATCTAGTGCAGCAGTATCAAGACGGTGCCGTAGTGGCGTGACTTGCTGATGCGCATGCTAGTGTCTCGAGCGACTGAAGCCAGCAAATAGCCAGCCATTGTTCCAATACGGTTGCACGTGGCAGTTCACCAGTGTGTGTTAAAAATTTTCTCGACAAATTAATACCCCATCAATTAAATTGCATTGAATAAAATTGAAAAGGGGAAATAAATCAAAACGTTTCTCATTGAGTGTGACGAGGATAACTCGTTAACCATCGTTGACAATAAAAACGTCATTTGCCACCTAAAAACTGTGAAAGAAGGCGACTTAGTGCCTTTTTCCCACAAGCAAAAAACATGGCACGGGGTCATCCGTATGATATCAGGTAAGTGGTTATTATAAATTTCGCGTGGTCAAAAAGAATATTCCTGATGAGATAAGTGTACTGGGAAAATTTATTCCATGCGCATCGCGAATAGCGTGTCTTTTGTTACATGATGCAATGGCGCCGTGGCCAACGTGGCGCAAAAAACATTAATAACTTCCGTAGACATTTTTTAATTATTTGAAAAAAGTAGCTTCGAAGATACCGGGGATTTATAAAAAATTATTTGGTATCTATTGATGTGCGGAAATAAATATCTTCATGGACATAGATCTTACCCCTTACCACGTGTCGTTAGGGGTCGATTATTTGTGGTTAGGCGTTGATTATTCCTTCTCAACATTAAAAAATAAATAAATGTTTCAAATAATTTATTTGCCGATTGGAATTTGTCCATATGTATCGTGAATAGCGTGTCTTTTGTTCGATGATGCAACAACGCGGGCGAACAGGTATAATCGATGCCCAGCAGCACGTGGTCAGGGGTAAAATCTATGGCCTTAAAAATATTTATTTCCACGCATAAAACGAAATTAAATATTTTTTTATGATTCCCCGGTATTATCTAAGATACAATTTTTTTTAAGAAATTGAAAAATGTGTACGAAGGTTAAAAATATTGTTCGCGCTACGTCACCATTACGAATTAAATAAATATATTAGATGAATTGTTTAAAAAAAGATTTTTTTTTCTATTATAGATGAATTTGAAGAACTTTTGAAAGAAAGGGAAAGAATTTGCGCCAAGAAGAAGCAGAATAAATCACTTCCAACCGATGACGAAGGCCCAGGTAAAATACTTGCAATTTTTTTTTACTTCGCGGTCCAATTTTTTTGTAATACACTATATTCATATATATATTTTTTTATCTGTTAGACAAATCCGAAGAGGGTAAAAAAATTCGATTTAAACTAGGCAAATCAATGCCTGTTGATGACAGCGTTCCTCAGAATAGTCGCCTTACGAGACAGGGAAAGAGGTCATTAGAGAACGCTGATACTTCACCATCGATTGAGTCAGCTGCTAAAAAAATGAAATGCACTAAAGACACTGAGAGACTGGTAAGAGAGGAAAGACTGAGAGAGTTGAATGAGAGAGTTCTAAATAATAATTTGTAAAAAATTCTTTTCTAGTCTGATACAACCAACCGGACCTCGACTTCAGAGGCATCGTCTCTATCAATTATAAAAGATGATTCTTCTGGTGGGAAAAAAGTGGAAAAAAGTACGCCGAGGTAGAGATTGAAAATGAACCTATCGTCGACAGAGATGAGAGTCAATTGTATGGCAAAAAGTACGAGAAGGACGAGGACGGCGAGGAGGTACGATGACATATTTTTTATTTTTATTGAAAAAATGTAGATCTGCATGTATGATATCCAAAAATGACCCTGTGGGGGTATGCTTTCAGATGATTCATCTCGACAAGGGGATTTACTGCAAGAAAAGTGACTGGAAAATCGCCACCCGTGAATCTGAATCGGCGACTTCCGTGGCCCGCAATCTGCTGGTTGGGGTTTTTAAGATAGATACTTTATTAAAAGCTACAGTGACCGGGAATCGCGGACGAGCCCATGGAAAAACAGACGAGAAGATGATACGCCTCGATGACGATGCTAAAGAAGTAATCATAGGTATGCATAGATTTTCGATTCTCAATAATCAATTTTTAACATTTTGTTTAATCCACAGAGTTCGCTTTGGACATAGCCAATAAAAAAAAGTGGGGAAAAACAAAGGGCAACACTAGGGATTGCGTTAAACGAGCTTTGGGGCAACAGATTGTTGAAGTAAGAAATACACATCGACTAAACATGAAAAAAAAACAGCAGCAAGAACAAGAAAAATCTAACAAAAAAACATCTGATTAGAATGGGATTTCTATCTATCAGTGACATTTTTTTTTACTTTTTGTTTTTCACATGACATTATTTGAGAAAATCCTTCTCTGAGTTCAAAATATTTGATTAGAATGAAAGACCAAACGATATGACTTTTTTATGTTCCTTTTTTGTTCTGTAGTGGCTGTATTTGCGAAAATGATAATTTTTTTAGTAAATTAACATGTTGCGATACTTGATTAGAATGAGGGTCCGAACAATATGACTATTTTATGTTACTTTTTTGTTTATTTTGTGGCTTTATTTGCAAGAATGATAATTTTTTTAGTAAATTAACATAATGCGATATTTTGCCAAAGGTTTTTTCGCAGAAGTATGCTTTATAACTCAAATTTTTTTTACTGAACAAGTTTTTGCAGTCTTTAATGACAAGATTAATATATTGAGAGCAGTAAAACAGCATACGTGAATTATGATTAAGTTTATAACTGTATGCACTATGATCTAAGTGAAAAAGATAAATGTTAAAAGATAACTGTTCCTCATGAAGCATTAATACATGTGTATTAAGCTATTTAAACATAATGGCCATGCATTTTATACGTGTGTTTATAATAAAAAGTGCTATTAAATTTCAAATATTTTGCATTGTTTTTCAGGGCTTTTTGCCTCAACATGAATTTATAGACGGGCGTATATGAATGAGTTGCGTAACTATACAACATATATGGGTAGACATCATTGAATTCAATGATATTGCATTTGATATTATTGTGCAAAGTCATATATTGTGGTACTCATTGATATACAACCGTACATGTTCATGTAGAAAAATAGCCAGTTTATGACTTCTACTATAGACATGTATCAACATACATATAACTATATGAGTTTGCTCAACTTGATAGCATTTAACTAAATAGTATATGGGCATTTATGGCCAATTTTTATATATGTACTTGTATAGTTGAATTGTACGCAATTTTGTATGACTATACAAAATAATTTTTTCTCGGGTTGTCATTGTTGCCATGATCTCCTGCTCCGTCTACATCAACAGCGTCTGTTTCTAAAACAGGCCCTACAGAAGTTCATGATCGTAGAAAAAAATATACACTTCGGCATTATATAGACATGATCATATTCAAATAGATGAAGTTCATATACGGTGGTGTTTGGTTTTACATAATATTGCAGTGAGACTTATGGAAGCTAGCTGACTTCCCTGGTAGTCAGGGATTAAACTATCGGGAAAAAAATGTTAATAGTGTGCTCCCTGTGTAATGTTAGCCCGTTAATATTGATATTTTTCGATGAGTCAATGCTCAATCGTTTAAGCATTGTTTGAGAACGTTTGATCCATAAGAGCAATCGTTTGATCTTTATTTATTAAGATGTAATAATTATTTCTTTTTTTTTATATTTGGTTAGCCCCCCCCCCCCCTGATTATTAAAAAAAAAGTTTACGTGCCCATTAGATGCAAAGTGATGTGAAATATTTTGATCTATTAATATTATTGTTTGATCAACCAGCGTTTTATTGTTATTAATTATTTTCCGATCAGGAATATCGCTGCCGTTGCCCCCCCCCCCTTCCCACTCTACTGCCGTCCAGTTAGCCCGCCAATATTTAATTGAAAAATTATTTTTTTCACGAAATAACTACTAAAATCGTTTGAAAGTATAATATCAATATTTAATCCGTCTATATGCCTATTAATTAACCATATGTTCGGGCTCAATTACTCGGTCCAATTTTAACACGTAATATAGGTTATGTTACATCCGAATCTATACACAAAACAGAGAATTTTATTCAAAGATTTGTCGTAGAAAATTTTTTATAATATTTCTCGGACCTTCACCTGAAATTTACAAAAACTATTTTCGAACACATAATGTTTCTTTTTATTCAAAGATTTGTCGTAGAAAATTTTTTATAATATTTCTCGGACCTTCACCTGAAATTTACAAAAACTATTTTCGAACACATAATGTTTCTATATTGTAAAATTTTATCATATTCCGTCGTATTCGATTGTATCGTTTATATTGGCTTTTAATCTAACCTCATACAGCAGATAAAATAGAATATTCTACTCTCGGCTATATTTATTTTTAATTGTAAAAAATTTATAACTTCATTTATACACAGACATTTATCTGTTTATAGCAGATAAAATAGAATATTCTACTCTCGGCTATATTTATTTTTAATTGTAAAAAATTTATAACTTCATTTATACACAGACATTTATCTGTTTAAAATTTTTATTTTTTCCCGCTGGCGTACAAAAAGCGGATGTCGCATCATCGGCATCGCGATGGTCTTATCTCCATTCATGGAGATAAGACCTAATGCAAGCTGTAGTGTATACAAACGTTGGTAAAAGTGCACTGTGATCCAACCAATAAATCTATCGAATATTTTGAATCAGAAGATATTTTTATGAGTCGAGCAAGTATATTCTTTATAGACAGTAAGTTCACTGTAACTTTTAATTTACTTTCTCAATATAATGATATTATAGTGTCATTTGTTCTATATAGTTTAAACTTTTTCAATACTATTTTTAAGGTTATATATTTCCGTGTTATTATTTTGGTCTAGATGCCACGTGAAACTCGGGTAACTGTTGATGAAGCAGTTAGTATACTGATAAAATATTCAGAGCATTTTCGAGATGAGAAGATTCCGGCGGGATCATTGCCGATTTAGGAAACGTTAGGTGAAGAAGCTGGTGGTGAATGGAGCAAAAAAAATTTTTACACGAATGTCGCTCAGAATCGTCGCAGCATTTTATCATTGATGCGACAAAAATTGGACATTGACATTCCTGTAGTGCAATCAAAACCGGCAGATACCACAGCCTCCGATACTTTATTCGAAAATTGCAGAATCAATGACAGTACACCATCTACAAAAGATGATCCAGATTGGTGCCGGAAACCTGATTTTACATTGATTTTTCAAAATGAGGACTGAAAGTTGATGGGACCAACCGATCGTCATTATGGGAATCGAGATTACAGTGTTTTGGAGCCGAACCTGTGGACCGATGTAATTTTTGATCAATTTCAGGCGCAATCTCGGACTCGTTGCGCATATTCTTTCAAGCGTGCAAAAATTTACCCAGGAAACGAGAGTCACTATTATCTCCGAATGGAGGGTTATTGCCGAAGCAAAAAGTGTGGGAACACATTCATTGGATTAGTTGATATCGAACCCATTGAAGGTGATGATGTGCCAATCTACATATATACACGGGACACCTCTCAAACACCACACGACCTCGTAAAAGGACAATTGAAAGGCATTAAACGCAAACAAATTGGGAGCGGGATACTTGTCAGAGGAGTTGTCGGTTGTAGGAAAGAAATCACTCGGACGAACATGGGATTTGGAGAAACAGAACCGGCCAACTTGTACACAGCGAGTGTTTTAAGGCAGTTAAAAAAAGAACAAATTGACCGTGACTTAAACATAGAAAAATTCAACGGGAAGGATCGAAAGCAGGTTGGAGGAAATGAAGGATGAGCCAATGTATGCCGGTGTAATTAAAGACATTGGATCAAATAGATTTTGGGTCATGAATGCCACTGCGTTGCGAAAACACGTATATTCACAGTACATTCGACTATATCGAAACACAGCGTTTATTAGCGTCGATGCGACTGGTGGCATTGTCAAAAAAATACGTCGGGAAGGTGGCAAAACATCCGGCCACATTTTTTTATATGCAATTGTTATTAATTTTGCAGGAGCATCTACACCAGTATGGCAAATGTTATCGGAACGTCATGATACGGAGTTTATTACGTTGTGGATTAAACAATGGTTCCGAACAGGCGTTCCGATTCCGCCAGAAACGGTGTGCGATTATTCGCGTGCTTTATTAAATGCACTTGCTTTTAGTTGTAATCAGATGAGCCTCAAAAAATATATCGCCATTTGCTTTTCAGCCCTCCTTCAATATTCTAGTATCCCTCGACCAGTTTAATCTAGACCGGCTGTCACTTACATAAGTAGCTTGATGTGGCCCATTTGATTCATTCCGTCACATTGTGGAAGTGTTTTAAGTCTGTGAATCATCCACAAATCAAAGATTTTTTTATACGCTGCGTAACTCTCATGGTTGACTGCCAAGATTTTTTGATTTTAAAAAAATTGTTTTTACTCACATGTAAAGTGTCCATTCACCAATACGAGGTGTACATTGATGCAGATATCAGAAAAAGAAAACAAATTGGGGCACAAGCTTTATCTGCACGAAGACAATTGGAACACGTAATGGTAGATTGGAAAATAGAAGACTTCGAGGATCAGATGTCTGCCATTAGCAACAAAATAGAGCATTCTGTCGATCATGATGATGAAGAATCATCAAATGGTGATGAAGAATTTTCCAATGGTTATGAAGAATCCGCTGAGAATAGCATCGATAGCTGGATTACAGCAGTGCAGAATGAGCCAAGCACGGCATGAGTGACAAAACTGGAGAACTCAATGCATATAATCTGCCGGGTTTCTTCACTCAACTTGGTATTCTCATGAAAGATTTTCCTATTTGGACGGGTGTAATGTGCTCTTTGTTTAAGAGCAAGTACAAGCACACATCTTCCGCCTACGTTGAATCTCATTTCACTGATCGCAAGCACAGACTCCTCGATAAATATAAGGGCCCAATAGCAGCACACCGATATGTAGCGTTGGAGTGTCGAGACAGTGAAAGCACTACTAAACTTGTAGCAAGCAATTTTAGATACGCTTAAGATCACCAAACGGACAGTCCTCCGGTAATTGGAAACACAACTAGCTCTGCAATATCTCAAAACGAAAACATGGGACATAATGACGCAAATAAAAGTGCACCGCTTCCTGTAAGACTTCCGAGAATCTAGACGATTCCGACCAAACCAGTTACGAAAATTGGAGGAACCTTATAAAGCCGGAAAAGCACGACGAACCGCTTGGAGCATTCATTGACATACACATTTCAATATTTATAGTAAAAAATTTCAGGAGGTTATATTAATGACGTTGTTTGTTATATTGTCTTTAGTTACTGAAGAAAGGGGTGGATTGGATTTCCCGGATGTCATTATCTCCCATGATACAGAAAATCTAAATGTCAACAACATCTTGAATAACAACAAGACTTTAGATGCAAGTGGAGAAATAGAGGAAAATATGTTAGCGCATCACTCTATTAGTAAGTATTATTACTAATATATAGATTATTGGCAAGTTCAATCATCTCATAAATTAATTTTATCATGTTTACTAGGTTTGCTACCCCATGATCAGGTAAAAAGTGAGCAACCTCCAACTAAAAAACCCGCCAAATATTTCCGAAAGTGCCTTGATATCATCGAAAAAAATCTGCTGCGGAAATGTATGGATGGAATGCTTCTAATCAACGGGAATCTTCTTCCTCCTGTTAATACGAAGACGGTAAAATTACCGAACAAGCAATCCACTCAATCTTCAATACGAGTGATGGATATATGTCCATTTGATTCTCTGGCACAACTTGTATGCAGACGAGTTCTTGATAGTAACGCCTGTAAAGATTATTTAACGCTTACTATCAACAATGATCTCTCGAACTTCGTCAATACACTAATCGAAACGGGACCTACTTCCAGGGCCACTTTGGTAGCTCGAGCAACAATTTTGTATCATTTATATACCCCAATAACAGTGTACTCTGTCCAGAATACCGACAATGTTCAAGGTTGATGCTTGGGATGCTGTCCCATCTGCATGGTTGAAATTAATGACAGAGTCAAGTGCTGAGCGGATTGTTGAGTGCACAGGACCTTGTGGCCACAAAGAACGGGTTTCTTTGCCAGTACTACAACCGAATTGGAACAAAATTTTCAAGGAAGGCATGACAGCATTGTATGACACACTTCGATCACAGTATGGGGTAAAAAATGTTCTGTGCCCATCAAATAGTTGTAATGGCCGGCGACATATCGAGTGTACCTTCAACGTCCAATTATTTGTTGAGTTGGATTTAAAACGAAAATTAGACCGAGAAACAATAGAAACCTGTGCATTAAAAGATTTTCCCACCGAAATGATGCTACAAGATAACTCCTGCAGGTAATAAAATCCCATTACATATTTTTACTTAGATTTGATAAAAACAACAACTGGAATATTCCAGGTTGATGGGTATTGTGCAGTACAAGGTTAAACACTTCACTGCGTATTTCTATCGCATTGATGGTAAATGGAAATTATTTGACGATTTAAAAACTGCCGTTGTAAGTAATGTAAGCCCTTACACTATTGTTGCACCTGTTGCAGCAATGTACGTAACGATTTAAGTATTATAAAATTAAAATCCGAGCCAATATAGTAGGTATATTATTGAACGTAGGTATAGACTTATAATATTTGATTAGCTGCCAATTGCTTCAATTCTGCCCAGACCTGGCTGAGAAACTTCAAACACTGCTCTTTCTCGAGTACGCCGAGGTTGGAGAGGTCCATCAGCTTCGTCTCTCCGGCCTTTTGCACGATCGCCGACTCGTGACTTGTCGGTTCGGATTCCATGCGTTTGTGCTTTTTCTTCAGGTTCTTAACGCCGGCGAGGTCGCGGCCGTAATCGCCCGAGACTACGAGGACTTGTTTTTTTTTTTATCCAGGACTTCTCGTAGGCAATGTCGCGGAAAAATTTGTGCAGTGTGTTGGTCTCGTGTAGCCGGCCTTGCCTCACGCCGCGAGGTTTCGAATGTTCTCTTTGATGCTCTGCAGCTTTTCTTGGATTCCCATTGCGTCGAATTTACCGCTGTCTGCCTGAGCGTCATGGCCTTTCGCCTCTCATAAGCCTGAATAGCGGCTTCTACAAAATACGTATACAATGGACATTGTCATGAATGGTTTATTTTCACAATGTATTTGTGGTATCTATTATATTTATATAAAATATCAGATAAAAAAAAATTGCCATATACTTTTTTTTTGTTTTTTCCTTTAGTGGCTTGAAGGGTGCTCAGTCGGTTTGGCCATTGCACTTCAGCCCGTTTTCGGGGCTTACACCGGAAATTATATACTATTGTACTATTGTTTTTGATTTTACTGGTGGGAAGTGACCCGGCCGCTCGTTGCTCCGACTTGAAGGTGGGGGGCAAGTTGCCAGCGCGCACACTCTTCAAATTATCGCAACGATGGTCAGATCACTTTTGGATCAAGTATGGGTGCGTTATTTTGTCGACCTTCGTAGTTAGGCCCATGTTACGAAGGCAAGGCGCTTATACAATGAGAGTTGCCTGGACTCAAGGGCAACGTTGTGGCAGGACCCCCTCTATAGCTGCTTGACACGTTAGCTTACATCAAGCAGAGGGGTGAGCGTGGAAGAGTGTCCAAATCGCAGCTCGATACTGACGATCTACCGCACAGTACCCCGCCTTTCCACCCGGGGGGGCCTTCGGAAGGTCGGGGAGGGACGCAGCGGGCCCTCCCACGGGCTTCCAGTGCGGAGTACTGATCTCAGTATCGAACTCCGTCCTGGCTCACTCTTGCTCTGGTTGACTGGAAGACTTACAGCTCACCTCATTGCGGTAAAGAGGGCCATTCCCAGACCAACACATTGCGTTTCTACCACGGTGAGGTATGTCGGTGAGTTCGCACTTAAATATTTTCTTTTTGAGAACATATTCATTGGTGCGAGCCGGATTCGATCCCGGCGCCGCGCTACTCGAGAGACTCGAGTGCTGGTGCCTTAGACCGCTCGGCCACCGGACCTCTGCCATATACTTACTTCCAGGATATTGCAGCGCCTCCGTAGATGAATAGGTATCCAGTGTAGGAGCGTCTATCCACCAAATTTCCACCCCAATCTGCATCTGTGTACCCCAGAGTTGGATTATCATCCTTGGTGTAACTCAATCCGAGGTTTTTCGTCTCTTGCAAATATCATAGTACCCTTTTTGCTGCAATCCAGTGTTTCTCTTTGTAACAGCTTAGAAATTGACTCAGATAGGATACTGTATAGGCAATGTCAGGCCGAGAACCAACTACTAAATACATAAGAGCCCCATAAGTTCTCTATAAGGCCTCTCAGAGTGACTTTCTTCATTTTTTGACTCTTTTTTTGCTAAATCTTGACGGCTGCTCAGAGGTGTCACGACTGGCTTGCAATTTTCCATATTAAATCTCTTTAATATCTCTTGTACATACCCTCTCTGAGTCAATACAATCTTTTGATCTTTCTGTGGTATTTCTATCCCTAGACAATAACTTGCTGCTCCCAAATCCTTCACTTCAAAACACTGAGCGAGAAGATCTTTCGTTTCATCGATCCATTTTGTACTGCTTGATGCCATCAGTATGTCATCTACATAAATAAGCAACAACAAGATGTCATTGCCCCTGTGTCCATGATACATGCACGGATCTGCGTGAGTTGGCTCCAAACCTAGACTTTTCAACTTCTCATTGAATGTCTCGTTCCATTTGCGGCCAGCTTGTTTCAATCCATAGATGGATTTGTTTAATTTACACACCCTATTTCCCTTTTTCAACGCAGCTAACTGTTGTTTAGCTTGCTTGCTGAGTTCGTTTTGGTTTTCAATCCATAGATGGATTTGTTTAATTTACACACCCTATTTCCCTTTTTCAACGCAGCTAACTGTTGTTTAGCTTGCTTGCTGAGTTCGTTTTGGTGTTCTCGTGAGACTATCTCAAGTAATATTTCTTCCAGCATTTTTGGCTTTTCCATTATGACATCCTCATCGAGTCTGGCATTTAAGTATGCAGTGACTATATCAAATTGTCGCAAGTTCAGATTTTTCTTTACTGCGAGAGCGATGAGCAACCTCATGGAGTCTTCATCGAGTCTGGCATTTAAGTATGCAGTGACTATATCAAATTGTCGCAAGTTCAGATTTTTCTTTACTGCGAGAGCGATGAGCAACCTCATGGAGTCTAATCTAGCCACATAAGTTTCAAAATAATTAACTCCTTTTTGTTGACTAAATCCCCTTGCCACTAATCTAGCCTGATGAGCAACCTCATGGAGTCTAATCTAGCCACATAAGTTTCAAAATAATTAACTCCTTTTTGTTGACTAAATCCCCTTGCCACTAATCTAGCCATCTTACGGACAATTTCACCGCTGGAATTACATTTATTTGTCAGCACCATTCGACAATCAATGGTGCTCTTACCGTTTGGACGCTCAATAATCTCCCAGGTGTGATTTTTCAGCATTGACATGATTTCCTCGACCATTGCATTGAACTATTCGACAATCAATGGTGCTCTTACCGTTTGGACGCTCAATAATCTCCCAGGTGTGATTTTTCAGCATTGACATGATTTCCTCGACCATTGCATTGAACCATAGGTCCCGCTGTGTGCCACTCTCGTTTGGACGCTCAATAATCTCCCAGGTGTGATTTTTCAGCATTGACATGATTTCCTCGACCATTGCATTGAACCATAGGTCCCGCTGTGTGCCACTCCTTGCCTCTTTGACTGATATTTCAGCTGCATTTGCTATATTCAGTGGTATTTCAAGATTATCGCCACTTTGAGCATCTTCAAATACATCATTATCATTTCCCGAGTCGTTCATGTCAACTGGTTGTGCTGGAGGATTATTTTTAATTCGGTAAATTTTCTTTGGATTTTGAGCATCTTCAAATACATCATTATCATTTCCCGAGTCGTTCATGTCAACTGGTTGTGCTGGAGGATTATTTTTAATTCGGTAAATTTTCTTTGGACGTCCTCGTTGCCCTGTGCGTAATAATTTAGGTCGTCCAGGCCCTCTTGATACTTCATTAATGATATTATTTTCAGCTTGATCTTCCTCAGGATCTTCTCCATCATCATCCTCATCCGCATTGTCATCAGGATCTCCAGCTCTTTGATTTTCAGGTTCATCGTCATCTTGCTCATTGAAAATTTCATTTTCAGCTTCATTGTCTCGCATTGTCATCAGGATCTCCAGCTCTTTGATTTTCAGGTTCATCGTCATCTTGCTCATTGAAAATTTCATTTTCAGCTTCATTGTCAACGTGTCCATCCGCCAAAACGTGCAGAATTTCACCGTTTTCCAATGGAAAAGCATCCTGAGTGTTTTCTTGACGCTCAGTTGTGATACCTGACAAATACTGAGTCGGAATCTTGCTGCTTGTTGCAGTATCAGTCGTAGAATTGCTCACTATCTCTCCCTCAACAAAACGATCGTCTCTAGCAATTTTAATCTTTCGTTCTTTGGGAATCCACAGTCGATATGCCTTACTTTCCTCAGAATATCCGACAAAAATTCCCTCATCAGCGCGAGCATCGAATTTCACCTTATTTGGTTGCTTATTCAGCACATAAGCCTTTGCTCCAAACACTTTTAAGTGACTCAAACTTGGCTTATGCCCGTACCACAACTCATAGGGAGTTTTTTGGTTTAAAATCCTTGTCGGGCACTTATTTCGAACGTGATTGGCAGTAGCCACTGCTTCTGCCCACAGGAAAGCTGGAGCTGACGACATGAGCATTTGACATCTCGCCGATTCTACCACCGTACGATTCTTTCGCTCAGCTACTCCATTCTGCTGAGGAGTATATGTAGCAGTTGGAGCTGACGACATGAGCATTTGACATCTCGCCGATTCTACCACCGTACGATTCTTTCGCTCAGCTACTCCATTCTGCTGAGGAGTATATGTAGCAGTAAATCTTCTTTTAATTTCTTGTTCGGCCAAATATTTATTAAACTCGATATTATCATACTCAGTGCCATTGTCTGACTGGAGAGCTTTAATCTTTTTCCCTGTATGTCTCTCAGCTGCAGCCTTGTACTCTTTAAACCCTTGGAAAGCATCACTCTTTCGCCTGAGAAAGTAAATCACACACCATCGTGAAAAATCATCAATGAATTCTCAGCTGCAGCCTTGTACTCTTTAAACCCTTGGAAAGCATCACTCTTTCGCCTGAGAAAGTAAATCACACACCATCGTGAAAAATCATCAATGAAGATAATAAAATATAGAGCACCACACTGTGACTCTACTCTCATTTTTCCGCAAATATCAGTGTGAACAATCTCCAGAAAGTCCTTGCTTATCAATTCTCGTTGGTTGAATGGCAGCGCAGAGAGTTTTCCAACAAAACAAGTCTTACAATTCTTGATATTCTCCTCCAAATCATCAGAGAAACTCACT
>MVJL01001259.1:0-14729 GCA_002156465.1 Macrocentrus cingulum | reverse complement strand
AAGGGCGCTATGAAAACTCGATACAGCGCCCAATGTAAAAGGATAGGAAAATATCCCTACCTCGCTATCCCCCCACTACGCCTTCCAAGCAACCTTAACCGCGCTGCCACTCGTGGCCAGCAAGGTTTCAACATGGTACGACATTCGTAGAGTTATTTGAATGCCATAAAATCAGTGCACTTTTTCTCCTTAACCGCGCTGCCACTCGTGGCCAGCAAGGTTTCAACATGGTACGACATTCGTAGAGTTATTTGAATGCCATAAAATCAGTGCACTTTTTCGATTGATCATCTCCATGTTTCCTATATCCAAAAAATTAAAAATCAGTGCTAAAATGGTTTTGAGAATTAATCGTCCGAGGTTAGGTTGTTCATTACCAATGTGCTAAAGCCAGCATAATATATGAGTTAATTTAAATAGCCATTTTTATATGATAAATTACCTTTGTTTCAATCTGCTGAATACACTATAATTCCACCACAGACGTTGAATTGATCAATATACCAATTCGATTATTTTCTCACCTGATTTACGAATTACTTGTGAACATGTGCACAAAATAATTTATTCTAACGTGGTGATCAGGCCACCGCAGAGAT
Source organism: Macrocentrus cingulum (assembly GCA_002156465.1). Taxonomy (NCBI): domain Eukaryota; kingdom Metazoa; phylum Arthropoda; class Insecta; order Hymenoptera; family Braconidae; genus Macrocentrus; species Macrocentrus cingulum. The sequence continues at coordinate 14,130 of MVJL01001259.1, read as the reverse complement.
GCGCTGTCGATGTCGGAGAGCGCCAATAGCAGCCCACGATCGTGCGGGACATTCAAAAGAGAAAAGACGAAAAGCCGTTATTAAAAAAAAAGTCATCAAAAAATCTGAAATAAATTTTCTTGCTTAATGAATAATAAAGAATGAAGTCAGAATTATTACGGCTAATATATTGCGAGATACACCACGCGTATGATTAACAAGAAATCTGCATTATCAAACGTGCGCCCATAACTTCTCACCATTGAGTGTAATTTCGTGTGCAACTGTGTTTTATTTTGTTTTATTTAATCGAGTTAAATTATAATGCCATTCACACCGTTTCATCAATTAAGCAGAAGGCAACAAACCATCCGCATTAATGCGGCTTTAGCTGCCATTCGCAATAGGAATAAAGTGGAAAACCGTGAAAACGCGGCTCAGCCAATTCCACCAAACCTTGCAGATTTGTGAGTGATAATAAATGTTTCATTATTCAATTGGATACTGAGCGTTATATTTATATTTTTAATATAACCCGAATATTATATCCAATATAGAGATGCTCAACCAGAAGCCCATCTACGGCCTCATCTAGGAAAATGTTTCAGACGAAAATGATGCCAATGATCAGCAAAATGTTCTAGAGGACATTGTTGTTGCAGAGAATAATCTGTAGGATGATATTCGTCAAGTATTCAACCTCAACAATGATCACAATAATGTGTAAGTAAAAGACTCCATAAATATATCCAACTAATTCAGCATTTCATTTATTTAAGAATATTAATTATAGTATTTTAGTTGGAGAACCTGTACTCAAGAATTACTTTGACGATGGGAATCTTGTATATCAACCTCCGATGCAGCATTATAGGAATGACAATATAAACGGTGAAGAGGATGCTAACGACAGTGACGAGGAAGACAATGAGGAACATATTCAGGAAGATGAAGACGATGAGCTTTACCATAATGCTACTCTGACTGTTGGACAAAGCATGCTCTTGATTTTGGCCTTCTTGCTACGTCATAGTCTCAATATGACAATTGTGGCTGACTTAATAACGCTAATTGAACTGGATTGTCCTGCTGTCGGTCTCATGACTAATAGTTTGTTCAAATTCCAGAAGTTTTTTAACGTTGAAAAAGGGTGCGGAGCTACAAATGCTCTAATTGTATGCGAGATTTGCCAAATATCAATACACCATGTCCAGGCGGATGTCCTCCAGCGCTTAAATCATACTTTATGCAGTTGCCATTCGTGAAACAGTTAAGAGAAATGTTTTAAAGACGTAATTTCTTTGATTTACTGTAACTACACTTCCAAAGGCGTCAAAAAAATGGCATAATATCGGACGTATATGATGGAGAGTTGTATAAGGAATGGGTTAGGAACGGTTTTCTTGCCCAACCTTCAAATATTTCGTTGACATGGTACACAAATGGCGTTCCTGTATTTAAGTCGTCAAAAGTAGCATTTGGCCACTGTGCTTTACGATAAATGAGCTTCCGTATGAACACCGCAAGAAAAAAGAGAATGAAAAGAGAAAATTCCTTGCCGGACTCTGGTGTGGTGATGAAAAAACTTATATGAATTCTTTTTTTTTAAGGGGCAGATTCAAGAGTTAATCAACGGCATTCAGATAACATTGAGAAATGGCATGGATATTCTTGTGTGTGCAAAGTTTCTAATAGGCACATGTGATCTACCAGCCAAATGTGACTGAACTTTGTGCAATATAATGGAGCGTATGGCTGTCCGGTTTGCTTCCATCCTGGTGGACCCACTCGCATTGGCCCAACTACTTCAGTCCATACTTACAAATATATAAACAATTTAGACGAGCGCACGTTACAAAAATACGCACTCAATACGCGGCAGGAGCTCCCCCTCGTGAGCCGTCTCATGGTGTTAAAGGATATACTGCTCTTATTTATGCCAGATTTTGTGAGAGGAATGGCAATAGACAGGATGCACTGCTTCGACGGGGGAGTTGTGTCGCTAAATTTTCGAGTGCATATTCTGCCTATGAATGTTCGTTATCAAATCATCAAGAAGAAATTAATTTTCGTTTAGCAAGTATCAAGTCACCCAAATTCGTCCACAGAATGCCACGCAGTATAAATGATCTTCTCCACTGGAAAGCCTCAGAATTGAAGATTTTTTTATTTTATTATTCTATTCCAGTTTTCAGGGACATTATGAGACAAGAACTTTTTGATAATTTTCTTCGGCTCATCACTGCCGCAATGATTCTTAGTGCTGATGAGATTTCGGACATGATGATTAATGTGGCAGATGATTTGTTGAATTGTTTTGTTAGAGAACTTGAAAACTTATATGGACCTCAGTTCTGTTCGATTAATCTACATTTACTACTCCATTTGCCTGCTTGTGTGCGAAATTTAGGGCCACTGTGGGCTTATTCGTGTTACGAGTATGAAGATATGAATGGGAAGTTTTTGAGACACATTCATGGCACACGATATGCTGATAATCAAATTGCTACAGCACATATTATGTGCATTAAGATGCCTCGGCTTATTGAGGAACTGCCAGATGGAAAAATACGTGATTTTTGTCTAAAAAAAAAATCAAGTGAAAACTATCGAACTCGTTGAAAATCACACATACTCTGTCGGTTCTTATAACGAAATTCGTCATCTCCCATCAAATTTTTAACGTGCTTTGAGGGACCTAGCGATTGACGTAAATAATTTTTTTATTTGGCAATACTTTCGACTTTTGAAAAACAATAAGTTATACGTCGCCGAGCTGTATGGAAAAAACATGCAAACATTGTCATCCGTAGCTCACTTTCACGAAAATAAATCGAAACACGGCATCATCAAATGTTTCGTTAGATTATATAGTAATCAATGTAGGCATAATAATGTAATTGTTACTATATGCATTACGCCATCATCTAGGAAATCGTTTGCATCGAACCATTCCAGGCTTCTGGGGACAACTTTGAATACACCACGCAAGGTTACATTTATAAATGTATTGATACGCACCAGATGAAAGGTATTCCTGTAAGATCAATTGCAAATTTATGTTTTTACATAACAATAGAAGATCAATGATATCTGTCAATTCCCATTAACAAGGTAGAACTGGAATAAGTTGATTTAAAATCTAAGACACCAAGAATGATTGTTCATATTATATTAATTCGTCTATAATTCTAGTAGATTACTGTCTATTTACTTCTTCTTGGTCAGTCAATGTTTGGCTGTGTTTTATGAATAGTGAAGGCGAATTGAAAACATATCGATCGATATAATTATACTGTATTATTAGTGGGAATCCAAATGAAATAAATTATGAATAAAAAAAAATTCGTCATTTTCTATATTGAAAACATATCGATCGATATAATTATACTGTATTATTAGTGGGAATCCAAATGAAATAAATTATGAATAAAAAAAAATTCGTCATTTTCTATACAACTATTGAGAGAGAGAGAGTCTCTCTCTCTCTCTCTCTCTCTCTCTCTCTCTCTCTCTCTCTCTCTCTCAAAGAGAGAGAAAGAGAGAAAAAGAACACTACTCTCAATTATACACTTTTGTTCACTTTACCATCCGTAGAATCATTTCCTTTACTTAACGATTGTATCTAGAGAGAGAAAGAGAGAAAAAGAACACTACTCTCAATTATACACTTTTGTTCACTTTACCATCCGTAGAATCATTTCCTTTACTTAACGATTGTATCGAGTCTCTATTTCACCCATCTTGTACTATACTAACCGATATATTTGGTCAAGGTGAAAACTCAGTCGTGTATCCAATTACTAACGCTATCTCAGTAGTTTATTATCTTGTTGATCCAAATTACCAAAAATACACTCTCTCTCTTACTATCTCCCAACTATAGTATTTTCAGTAACTCAAGGTAATTATCAAATAATAATTACAACCTAGACAAACCGTAAAATTCCTTGTGCGCGACCAAGCACTATCGACTTGCCGCGTCACAATTTATAATATAACCGGGCTTGTCATCACGATAGCGGCCGTAGTTTTTAACCGATCTAAATGAAATTTGGTATACATAGTCTTTGGGTCACTACCTTGGACAAGTTCAAATTTGAGCCATATCGGGCAATTAGTTTAGAAATGGTGACCATTTAAAATTTCAAAAATCGCTAAAAACGCTATTATCATAACTTCTTTCCAAAATATCCTGCGAATGAGAACAGATCGTTTATTTTTGACAATTGCATCTTAAAGCTTATGAAATTACCTTTAAATTGACCTACTACACTTTTATTTTTTTGCAATTCTTATCGGTTTTAATGTAGATCAAAACTATACAATTGAAATTTAACTTCCAGCTCGGGTAAGGCCGAATGGCGTTTTTTTTAGTTATTACTGTTTTTATTTTTTCAAATCAAACTGAACGTTTCAAGGTTTGGCAGGGTAAATATATAAAGACAGTGTCAAGAAAGATTGTAGCAACATAAAAATTAGAAGTAGACGCGTGCAGTTTTCAAAGTCGACTGTTAAGACGTGAGCTCTGCCCGTGTAACTCGTCATTCAGTTGTTTGTGCGCGCAGCAGAAACTGCAGGTATTTTTATGCCTCAGTATTGTTCTGTGAAGTGTTATTCGTGTTAAAAAATGTCTTCATGTTCCTATCGAGTTATAAAGTCACGGGCACTTAAAAAACTCCGTGCTGCAGAATCAAATGACATCAAATTTATTGAGCAAAATGCCGACCGCAAAATTCCGGAAAGTAAAAACACAATTTTCAATTGTGCTCAAATTAGTTCAACTAGCCAAGATGAAGTTTCACTAAAGACGGACGCCAAAGACAATAGTGGAATTGACATTTATATGTCCAGCGAAAATGCAGATCTCGTAATGGACGGAGGATGTGCTGATACGAGTGAGGCAGAATCCCGTGTAGGAAAGCCCGGACTTAACAACAGTGCCAAGGTGAGCGAATTCGCGAGGACTGTCTTGACTGTGTTGAGCGTGGATGCTGAAAAATTACATAAAAGTTTTAATAAAAAATATATATATATATGTTAATCTAACTCACTGATCCAGAAGATGATGGTTTGTAAAATTCTGCAGCTTCTCGTTCCGCTGCAGCTCGGAATCGAGCTAGAATCTTCTGTAAAAATACAATATTATTAGAAATCAGTTCAATCAGTGTAGCTCACTGTGATTTTAGTGTTACAAAAAAATTATATTTTATGCACATATAATTCATTTATTTAATTCTAATATCTAATCGTAATAATATAAGACAATCTCAGCTGGTAATTTTATCACTTACGTTTTCTTCGATCGCGTCCTTTTTTTCTTTTCGAAGGCTATCCTTGTTGCTTGGATTCGTAATCTCCCCATCATGTGCTGGAAAACTGTGGCGTTTAGGAAAACGTATCCGTTTATCAACGGCCTCTTTATTCCGTAGTATAAGGATACTTTTGTCATGTGCGCATATAAATAATTCACATATAAAGATCACAGTCTAATCGACCGGGAGCTGACCGCATTAAAATATATATAAAATCTGGGGTTTTTTTGTCGTTAAATAACAATTATAAACAAAATAGAATCTTAAACGGGCAGCTGCTGAATATTTCAAGTTGATTAAATTAAAGGTCCAAAATGAGTTTTGTTTAGTACAGACTGTTAGACCAGGTCTAACAAATGTTTGTTGTTGAACCGCTCGCGCTTCGGTGAGTGTCACCAACTGGTGGCGGAAAAAGCTACCACGCGGCGGTCGACGTGAAGTGTGCTCGCGCGCTCAGCTGACGTCTCTCTCTCTAACGCCAACCTTCGTACGTCACGTCGTCTCCGAGATATTATTCGAGTTGAGGGTCCGCCCTGGACCAAACCCACAAAAATTCATCACCAGATCAAGGAGGAAGGCTCCCTTCGCAGCCTGATACCACATCTCACGAGGTTCTCGGCCACGGTGTTGAGAAATACGGAAAGTCAGAGTCACTCAGCAACCGCGTGGCATTCCATCATCGAGCACGGCTTCAACCCAGGGAAGTCCTGTTCTCGGCCACGGTGTTGAGAAATACGGAAAGTCAGAGTCACTCAGCAACCGCGTGGCATTCCATCATCGAGCACGGCTTCAACCCAGGGAAGTCCAGAAAATCGTGTGAAAGGTTGTTTGATTGCAACAGAACCAAGGTATTTTTGTTTGTTTTCCTTTTGTTCAACAATTTTGCTCAAGCTTGTGTTATTTAGTCAGTTCGTGTGAAAGGTTGTTTGATTGCAACAGAACCAAGGTATTTTTGTTTGTTTTCCTTTTGTTCAACAATTTTGCTCAAGCTTGTGTTATTTAGTCAGCAAGTTCACAACGTCTCAAAAGTAGGTCAACCTGCGCCATTTTGGCAACTTGTTGATTGTATTTCAATTTAATTATTAATCTAAATCTTTGAAGTAATTCACTCACTTATATTCAACACTATTTATTTATTTGATTTGAGTTAAGTTTGTTATTAAATGAATCAAGTTTATTTGTATGCGAATTCTGAGATAAATTCGACTATTTCTTTCTCTCTTGCTCTTGTGTGTGTGACCTATTTTCTGTCTTAGTTCAATCTACAGTCGATTCACACAGAGTTCTTCATTTGTATATATTTAATCTATCTACATTACTAATAATTTGTTAAATCTTTTGTTAAAAATCCTAGGCTAAGCATTATTCAATATACATTTATTATGATTTAATTCTAAACTTTTACTTTTCAAAACCCCAACCCACGGTCATCTTCCTCCCGCATAATCTGGAAAAATTGAGGTTTCATTACCGCAACAATTACATTTAATTCTAAACTTTTACTTTTCAAAACCCCAACCCACGGTCATCTTCCTCCCGCATAATCTGGAAAAATTGAGGTTTCATTACCGCAACAATTACATTTAACACAGACATATTATAAAATTTCATCTAATCTTACCATGAGTGTCGATTAACTGTACACACAAATTGTTTCCGTCATACTTATCGCCACGAGATTCTTGCACTTATCTTGTTTGAAAATGTACTTCGTTGGCACAATTAAGTAATCTTTCCTGGAAGTGCAGTATATTCCCCTATATAAATTTTTAGTCGCAGGCCAGTCTCAGAAGAGTAGCCAACGCGACAAATCAGTCTGTTCACGGTCTCTGTTTTGTCAACGAAGTCGCTCAGCGATTTTGTTTTTAGTCGCAGGCCAGTCTCAGAAGAGTAGCCAACGCGACAAATCAGTCTGTTCACGGTCTCTGTTTTGTCAACGAAGTCGCTCAGCGATTTTGGACGCTCGACGAAAAAATTCGATTGCTCGATTTCATGTCAATCTTAAGCGACCGGCAATCTAGAATATAGCGAATGATTGACGACGACTCGTAGACCGTGTTTTAATTTTCGTTTTGGGAAAGTCGACTGAAACTTGACTAGTCAATTCTCAGTCGCGCTGTTAACGACTGTAGCTAGATCTGTCAAAGCTCAGTCGAAAAAATTAACTTAATATCAACCCAATATGACCATTATTACATCTAGCTATCCGTTGTTACTGCAAAATTATTTTGGAAAAAGTTTATTTATTCATTTATTTTTTTAATATATTAGTTATAAATGCAAAAAAAAAAATTCATGTGCCAAACAAGATATTTCAAATTTTTGTTGTTTTATTAGATAATGAATTAATAAATTTATTTATTGATTATGACAATATTTTAATTTTTCGAAATTGTCACACTAAAATACTCAAATTCTTCAATTAAAAATTCATAATAAAAAAACTGTATTTGCTTGTGAAAGCAAATGTCATTCCATTACAAATTCTTTATACAAAGAATATATATATTTATTGTAAAATTTAATATATCCTGTCATCGAAAAAAAATTTTATCTGGCTGCCCTTTAAAGTTTTACAATTATTAAAAGAAAAGCAAAAACATAACATATGCCTACGATTTACCCAGTGTAGGTATAACATTATACTTACATTTTTTTTAATCAAATGAATTAAAATAGCAAATATTTTTTAACTATATCTGTATAAGAACCCTAAAATCTATTTATTTAAGGATAAAATTTCATTCACGATGTCATCTAGCTCTACACGGAAGCTTGTAAGAAACAATGTATATTTTTCTGGTTATTTTAATGAAAAAAATTAGTTCTTAAAATTAGTCTATGATAGATCTGAATTAGTTGTCAGTTATGGAGAAATGAAAATTAATTTTCGACTGAAATAACTATTTTATAAAACAATAATAATAGTATAATAGAATATTAGAATTTACTATAGCCTATATATAATAATTACACCTATAAACCCTCAATCGTATCCTACTTGACTAAAGAGACATCAGTTACAAATCTCATATCGTAGTCGACTATAGCCGACTCGTCAACGCGCCAACCAACAGATCATTGGAGTGAAGCCCCAATGAGCGAGTGCAGTACTTGGATGGGTGACCGCGAAATATCCGACGGACTAATGAGACTCTGAATTGACGGACGGAAATTTGAAAAATATCCCCGGAATCGGCGCGTTAATACGAACACGATGAATATTTTTTTTGAAGTGAAACTTCTTATGGGAGGCTGTGCGCTGGCCTGTTACGTTTTTCCCCCTCCATCAGCGTAACTCTGCCAGCGCCTCGAACTCATAACCTTTCGCTTTTCAATGTGTTGGTGCCTTGTACAGGGCCCAGCTGATAGGGGACTAACACATTGACGTAGCGGAGCGACTCGCTCTACACCGGAGAATTTATTTCGCATTTTTCACCAATGTCACGGAGGTTGGAGGGTTCCTATTGGTTAAAAACCCATTTCCAACTTTGAGTCATAAAGTATTTTTTTCACATAAATTAATCACATATAAAATTATATTTTAAATATGAAAGCTTTTCACCGTCTAGTTATTGAATAAATTTGCCGTAAAGTTGACACTTTTTTGTGGCTCTCCCTTATATTTTAAATATGAAAGCTTTTCACCGTCTAGTTATTGAATAAATTTGCCGTAAAGTTGACACTTTTTTGTGGCTCTCCCGTAAGAGCCTGTGTTAAAATTGTCAACTTTACAGTAAATTTATTCAATAACTAGACGGTGAAAACCTTTCATGTTTGAAATATAATTTTATAAGTTAAGAGCCTGTGTTAAAATTGTCAACTTTACAGTAAATTTATTCAATAACTAGACGGTGAAAACCTTTCATGTTTGAAATATAATTTTATAAGTGATTGATTTATGTGAAAAAAAATACTTTATGATTCAAAGTTGGATATGGTTTCTTAACCAATAGAAAGGCTCCAACCTCCTTAATTACAATTGAAGTACAATACGATCTATAGATTTAAATTTCTGCCACTAGAAGTTTCACTTCAACCGTGTGTGCTGATTGCACACACACTTTCTTTTTAATTTTATGTCAACATTTATGACGTCACGTATGAAAAATAATATTCAACGGTTGAAGAGTCGTTCATTAGTCGATCAAAGTCGAATTGTGGTCGAGCCGATGACCATTATTCGACTGTATAGTGACTACACGAACGCAGTCGATGTTGTCGGAATAGAGTATGGGACTGTTCCACTAGATTGACTAAGTTCATCTACAGCGACTACAAACTGACAGACTGACGACTAGAAAAATCGACTGAGTACCGACCGACCATAGATTCTTCCTAGACTACACTGTGCGACTGTTTGTAGACTGAAAATTTTTATAGGGGTTAGTCCGTATTTATCCATAGTCAAGTAATTTATATCCACGCTTGAGATGTTATAATTGCATCAGGAACTGCAAACAGCAGATACACTCGACACTCGGAAGCCACAAAACTTGTGTGAATGTCCGGACCCGTTTGCCATCACCCCCATTAGCGTCCATGACGATGACGCATGCAGCAATCACCAATACGGCCGTGAATTTTTGGCGCGGATTCAAATACTCGTATTTTCATAGGCTCATGATGTCGTCATATCTCATAGCAGCTGTGTTCATCGCCGTATGTTGTAAGTTCAGAACATACATAACCTTTCACTATTTTAATATATACAGACTAGATTCCATCACATATAGCAATCTCAAGCAATAAGTATTTATGTGCTGATTATTTATCGGCTACAAATATACCAAATTTTTGATAGTCGCATGAAATATGGATATAAGTTAAAAAAAAAAAAAGTTTGTCGAGAACTTTGATTTCTCGAAGGAATTCTAAAAAAGTAGAAAAGTTTGTCACAGCCTTTCCTGATGGGAATATCTCTATACCAAGTGACTTTTTAAAACCTCAGGTATAATATAGAAAAAATTATGAAAATTATTTATACTTCATCAGCATGCAATAGAATGTTTTCCTTGAAATTTGATGGTAATACTGTGTTTTTTTCGATCTTCAGCCTTCAACGTCGAAAAAAGTATGCACCGCTCACTATTGGGATCATCATAATGGTGTATCTGTACCAGAAAATGTTTCAAGATTAGAAATTGACCATGAATTCACTATCTCGAGTCAGGACGACAATTATACTGTTCATTCCGAGGTTTGGAACGGTAATAAGGTTTACAGCGATGACCATGAGCGTGATATTGACAATGGCAATAGTGATACTACTGACAATTATATCGATGAAAGTGATAGCAGTAGCGATGATAATAGAGATGGTGATAGTACTTGTTTTGAATAATTGTACGTATTTCGATTTAACTAATCCTTATCTTAGTGCATCATTGGTATCAAAGCGTGCCGTCCATGAAAAAGATTATCTGCTTTCAATACTTGCTATGTCAATTCGACACCATTGGACATACGAGGCTACATTGGAAGTGTTCAAGTGGACGAACAATTCTCATGAAGCCAGTAATTTACCCACTACTAAAGCAAGTTTGTGGAAATTACTCTGCCGTAATTCATCACTGGTCACTCGTTATTATTACTGCTCACAGTGTAAGGGATATTTAGGAGAAAAGTCGCCAACAACTAACAAACTTCAGAAGTGCTCCTCCTAACGCGATGTGGCCCAGAAACCAATGAGAAATACATCAAATATTTTCTTTATTTGAATTTAACTGCACAAATTAAGAACTTTCATACGCTTCCTGGCATTGCACACTTGTTGGAATATCGATATTGGCGTGAAAAGAAAGATGACAATGCGATCGAAGACATTTATGACGGGGAACAATATAAAATGTTGAGATCGCCTGGTAATATTTTAGAAAATCGTTATAATTATTCGTTTACATTGAACACTGATGGATGTCAAGTATCAAATACAGGAAACACAAGCGCGTGGCCACTTTACGCAGAGATCAATGAACTACCGCCGCATGTACGGAAAAGACAAGATATGTTTCTCGTATCAATCTATGTTGACGACGAACACCCCATAATGAACAGTTTCTGGAAGCCTCTTACCGACGAAATGAAAAAGTTATCTCATGAGGGTATTAAATGGAAGCCGTCTAGTACGGTCGAAGTAAATTCAAAGTTTTTTGTAGTCGCATGCAGTGTAGATTTACCGGCCCGAGCCGCAGTTGTCAATATGAAACAGTATAATGGCTATAACGGATGCCTACACTGTTACGCTCCGGGAAAAAGTTTAGGGCCTGGCCGATTTATGTATCCCTTTGATCAAAGCTACGGTCCGTTGAGAAATACAAATGAGTTAAAAGACGATATGAGTTCGACGTTTGAAAGTAAACAGGTGGTTAATGGGGTTAAAGGTCTTTCAGCTTTGGCAGCCTTACCTGAATTTGATATTTGTAATGGAGTTGTGGTGGAGGGAATGCATTCAGTTTTTTTGGGCGCAGCAAGACATCATACAAAATTACTTTTTACCTCCACCAATTCTCCATATTATATTGGAAGCAAGACTAATATCTAGCCATATGGAAGAGCATTGTGAATGATTTCGGAGAAATTTCGGCTGTCTTTCACAGTAGTCATTGCTGGTCGCGTAACGTCGTTTACACAGATGATGGTTGTGAGATCAATCAAAAGTTCGAATCACGAAAAAATAAAGTAAACCCGATCAACTTAGACACGGAATATCACACTTTGTACTAATCTAATTCAGAAACTGCCGACTTTATATATGTACCTCGAAGCTAATCCGCGATTGGACGAAAAATATGCAAGTGCTCTTATTGGGTGACCAATCCGGGCATGCACTAAATATTGAGCCAATCAAAAATTCGAAACCATGTCAGGATGCAGTGCTGCTTTTTCAGAGTTATTCATGCAGATGTCATAAGATAAAAAAAGAACAATTATGTAAGTTGTAAACTCATTTTTGCAGAAATCCTCTAGTATCTCTGCAAAAGACTTGGTGAAACATGGAAAGGAGAGAATTAACCACTATGAAAAGGACTTACATACAGACTGTGTTCCAAAAGTTGATTACATGAAAGTCCGGAGCGCTATTAAGGACTTAAAAAATCGCTTGTCTGATTGTGAGGATCGTTAAAAGGCAGAAAAGACGAGAAATGAGATGCTTCAAAAACTAGTTCATGATATGACAAATACGAATCTAGAATATCAGGACAAATTGACATTTGACATTCAATTGATTGCAGGCATTTTTTCATTTATGACATAAATGTAATTTAATTTCTCTATAACAATTGCCATTAGAGGTAGGAAGATTTTTTTTATTTATATAGTATTCAATTTTGGGTTTCAATTATGCATTCGATACGTTTTGAGTAAGTAAATCAATATCAAATAGTATTTGATAGGCTACCTTATTAGTTGTGTCTTCTTACTGATAAATATTCAATGGGTTTGTTGTAGAAACATTAGCGTATTACTTGGACACACGGCGAAACCACCTGGATCAATTTCAAAAAGATCAATTCATAGCAAATTTCCGAAGCACGATAAGTATTTTTATTTCCGACTACAAGAAACAAATGAGTGGCAAGTCTCAAACAAGCGGTGGTAAAAAAAATCCTCTGACATTCAACCTCCGAAGAGTATTCCCTGCACCGCCAGTAAGAATATTTCTGGCCAAGACTCTACGCGAGACCGATATCAACAACCCTCTACAAGTTCAAGAAGCTGCAGCTCTACGAAAATTCCGAAAAGCAAAATCTCAAAGGACTGTCCAACGTGTATCACACGATATTGTTGCTCATCATCATCGTCATCTTCCAACAGACAACTGTGACGATGATTGGGATGATGTAATTGATGATATGCTCAATGATACACGTCCGTTATCGGGCGATAGAAATCATCAAGATCTCCATTCCACTGCTAGCATGGATAGTGAGATGATGGATTCAGAGTAGAAATGGATTTAAATTAAATCCATTCGAATGGTAACATTTCTTCTGTTTTTTCATTTATATTTCATTTTTTTGTTCAAGTCTATAAGGGCCTATAAGATTTTATTAGGATAACCCAATAGTTTTACAAGATTACACGAGATCTGTTTTTTCATTTATATTTCATTTTTTTGTTCAAGTCTATAAGGGCCTATAAGATTTTATTAGGATAACCCAATAGTTTTACAAGATTACACGAGAACGTGTAAAAATGTTATTCTATAAGATTGTAAAAGAGTAACACCCTGAAATTTTTATAAACTTGTATAAGAACATGTAAGAAGATGTTTTATATTGATTTTAATAAGACTATATCAGAGCAAAACTATTGAATCACATTTAAATTTCTTCTTCGTTTGTCTCCTACAAGTTCCTACATAATTTGGCCCATTTCTGATTCATTAATCTTATTCATTCTTATTAGTCTAAGATCCCGCGACATCAAAACGTGCCCTTGTGTTATTCGTTGCAATCATGATTTATTCGATAGATCATGATCCAACGTAGTCATCCCCCCATGGTTGCCACCCCTGATGAAGTTGCTAATATTTTTAAAAAAATTTTGAATCCACCCCTGTTTGTTGATAAATACCCCCTTCGGTTATTCGATTGAAACTTTTTCTATTGTACAGAGCATGCACTCGAGAAGATATTTCACCAGGGTTGCCATGCCCCGGGTGGTTGTAAGTCCGGGTTGCCAAAGGTCAAAGTCAACGCGCGCTGGAGAAACACGGTCCTATCGGCTATTCGAACGAATCGCGCATCAAATTGTAGAGAATTTAAAACCATTTCAAGCAGTCAAGGGTTGCCTAGGCAAAAAGGGTTTTAACACAGGGTTGCCAGGTGCC